>JBBPBX010003408.1:58751-82718 GCA_038048925.1 Garcialebias charrua
TATATATATATATACACACAGTTGAGGAATTCTAATGTACTGCATCATAAAGTGGGATAATTTTAAATTTGTTGACAAAACGTAGCTCAAAAGATTAAATTACATGAAAATTCCAAAATACCTGAATTCCTCCAACTTGAATTTTTTTTAACCCTCACATGTTTACGAATGATTTTAAAATCTTTTAAAAAGCATCAAAGTTACAAATTCCAGCCATTGCTGTAATCTCCTGAACAAGCAGAACATTTTTACATCTGAATGGCTAAAACAGCTAAAAGTGTCTAAAATCTAACAGGAAGTGAAAGAACAAGTAAACAAAAAGCAACACAAATGTTATTTTTAAAGCTAAAGTAGCAACCGCTGTTCTAACCTTCTAACCCAAAATCATGTTTTTGAAATAATCTTTTATTATCAGTTTCAAAAAATTTACCAAGACGGTCGTGTTTCTTCAGCAGATTTTATTTTAACTGACTTTACGGAGCTCAGCAGCTCGGTCTGTTCTTTGCATCAATAGCTTTTGACAATTTGTTTGAATTATTGAGCTCATATAGATGTTTTCTTTGTGGTTTTATCGGCTGATTTGAATAAAACCAACAGGAAAGGTTCAACATAGAGCATTTTGCCTTTGATTTCAAGCACTAAATTGTGCAATTTTAATCAAATCTGCTTTCATCAGGCTCAGACTTCCAGACATAAAGCCACACCGAGGTGAAGGCACAATGGTCACATTGTGCTCTGTCTGATGCCACATGACACTTATTTGCATGAACATGCAACACACAACTGGTCGTACACTGGTCATATACTTACCACTGATGTTTGTGAGATCAAAGACATCTTTGTGAAAGTTAGATTCTAGTAACTTGTGTGGATAATAAAAATAAAAAATGCTTGGAAACCCAACTCATTAGCACATGTGTAACATGTTAAAAATTAACCGATGTTATATATTTTGTTTCTGAGATCTCTTATCTAGACTGAATCCATTTAAAAGAGCTAAAAACAGTGTTGAAAAATGTACTTATTCTATTCATAACTTTACAATGAATGTGCTGTATTCAAGCTGTCTTAAATGTCCTAAACACATTTCGCTCTCAGACTGCAGATTGTGGTTCAGAGAGTTTTTAAAAGTAGAATGGGAGGCAGAGATTTCAGTTCTAAGGTCATGAAGCATGTTCAATAATCCAGGTAAATGGTAAATGGAGCTTATTTATATAGCGCTTTCCAGCCCCCTATGAGGGGCCCCAAAGCGCTTTACAATACCAACCATCCACCTATTCATACACCGGTAGCGGTGACTGCCATGCAAGGCGCTTTCCAGTCCTACCGGGAGCAACTTGGAGTTAAGTGTCTTGCCCAAGGACACAACGACACATGGTGTGGGGAACCGGGATTTGAACCGTCATCCTTCTGATCGGGGGACGACTGCCATTAGCACTACGCCACGGCTGCCCGTATGAATCTTACAAGGTTGATTCTAGTCCTCTGGACAGATTCTTCCTTGTTGGTTTGTAAGAGCCCTCCTGACACTGAACAGCATACACAATGTTACTCTGTTTTTACTCTGCTCACAAAGACTCATGTTCGTGCTGCTGTTGGGCATATTGTTTTTATGCTACTAGTGCTTACTGTATATTTTTAGTAACATTTTTCTTAGTTCATATCTTAGATATTATTAATGTTTTTCTTTTACATTTTATACTTTTGTTGGATGTAACTGGGACCCAGTGTACACAATTTTGTTCCACCACATGTACCACACATGGTGCGTATGACAAATAAAGAATGTTGAATCCTTTGTACCGATGGACTGGATCTTTGGGATGAACCAGTCTTTGCCATAATGTATTTTGGGGTTTGAAAGCCACTGGGACGTTGTGTTTAGAAAATAAACGTCTCAGTTTCTCTGAAACTCCAGCAACATCTGGAATGACCACTGGTCTGGGTCTGGGTTCCTTCTTTTCACCTGATGGCTGGCTGGAGTCCTGTTTGGGTTTCTTCTCTGCTTTCAGGAAGGCCCAGTTAGGATATCCACATTTCTCTAGAGCCTGTTTTGTGTGTGATTTCTCCTTCTGTCTGGCTGCTGAGTTAGTGGGGACGCTGTCTGCTCTGTGGTACAGAGTCCTGATGACTCCTAACTTGTGCTCCAGAGGGTGATGGGAGTCAAACTGTAAATACTGGTCTGTGTGGGTGGGTTTGTGGTACACCTCAGTTTGCAAATTTCCTCTATCAGAAACTGAGACCTCACAGTCCAAGAAAGCCAACCTGCCATTTTTTACATCTTCTCGTGTGAACTTGATATATTTATCCACAGAGTTGATGTGATCAGTGAAATGTTGGACTTCCTGAGATTTAATTTTAACCCAGGTGTCGTCAACATACCTGAACCAATGACTTGGTGGTCTCCCTGAAAAGGATGTCAAAGCTCTCTTTTCTACCTCCTCCATGTACAGGTTGGCAACAATAGGAGAAACTGGAGACCCCATAGCACACCCATGTTTCTGCCTATAATATTGCTCCCCATATGTGAAGTAGGTTGACTGCAGGCACAGTTTCAAGAGTTGACACAGTTGTTCTGTGGAAAGTGTGGTCCTGTTGCTCAGAGTGGTGTCTGATTTTAACCTTAAACAGACCACCTCTACTGCTTCATCAACAGGAATGCACGTAAAGAGTGATGTGACATCAAAAGAGACCATTGTTTCATCAGTCTCCATGAGGACATCCCTCACCTTATCCACAACGTCCATGGTTTAGTTTCACTTGTCAGGCTCTTCCATTGTGGAACCAACTTCTAGATTTTGTATGTAAGGCTGACACTTTGTCTACTTTTAAGACTTTCCTTTTTGAAATATCCTATAATTACAGTTGTCTTGGGTTTCCTGAGCTATCCCTTATCGCTCTGCTGCTATAGCTTAGACCAGGGGTCCCCAAACTTTTTCCTGTGAGGGCCACATAACTTTTCCCTTCTCTGGTGGGGGGCCGGAGTCAGTTTGTAACAGGAAGAAGTGTGACGATTGCAGGAGTGCCTAAATGTAAAAATGTATTGTTTTCCAGAAAGCACAATCAAATAACCCTCTCTGGGTTCTTCACAGAACAAAAGTCAGGAGATAAATAATAACACTATTAATAAAATAAATAATAACACTATTAATAAAATAAATAATAACCAAATAACCCTCTCTGAGTTCTTCACAGAAAAAATATCCAGGAAATAAACACACTACTGTATTTATTAAATAAATAACCAAATAACCCTCTCTGTCTATCATACTTGTCTTTGTGACGGGATTCATAGTGTCGCCGCAGATTGTTTTCTTTACATACCGCCACCGCCTCTTTACAGATGAGACAGACAGCCTTTTTTTGCATTGAACAAAAAAATAATCGTTTGCCCACTGCAGCTTAAAGATGCACTATGTAACTTTGTAATGCAGTCTGTAACTTTTCTAACAATATATTTTTAACATATTTCTTCACTCTGTCACTATCTACTGACAGACTGATGTTAGACAAAGTAATCTCTGAAAAAAACTATAGTCCCCTTGCTTCTCTATCAGCATTTATAAAAACACTAAAAACACAGAGTGACCCGGACAATGACCAGCCAATAAAAACAGAGTTGTTTGTCACGCCCCAACCCACGCCCCCGCCTGTCCCAGCCCCAGCGCCGCGCACGTTCTCATTCAAAGGATTGCAAAGCGATGCAGGACTGTTTTGTATGTGACACAAATGTATTAAATATCCCTTCTTCATCCCAGAGCTGGACTTTTCTTTTGTTTTTTTGCCAAAAGTCAAGTGATCGCTTCATCCTTCACTGACAGGAATGAGGAAATGGATTTGTCACGAGCGGAAAAAAACTCATGTCCAAAGTGGCTGGTGAAGCTCTGCTGATTTCAGGGTGTTTTTGTGTTGTTGGACCAGTGATTCATGGTTTTATTATATTTTTTAGAACGTTTTATTAACATATAATCACAGAACTTCGCAGCGCAGAGACAGGACATGTAGTGGGGGCGGAGCATTCCAGACATTCCAGACCTACACTGACAGAAATGAGGAAGTCACGAGCGAATTAAATCATGTCCAACGTGGCTTCGTGAAGCTCTGCTGATTTCTGCTGGTTTTTGTGTTGTTGGACCAGTGCTTCATGGTTTTATTATATTTTTCAAAACGTTTTATTAACATATAATCACAGAATATTGAAGCGGCTCCGAGCGGACATTCAGCAGGAGGCGGAGCTGCAGAAATCAAGTTCAACAGAGAACGGACTGTGGCTCCCCCTCAGAGCCATATATGGCTCTGAGGAGGAGGGAGCAGAATGCTTTTACCTGCTGAAAATTTTTCTACGTCCCAGCGTTCTCCAGAAATTACATAGTGAACCTTTAAATGCCCTGCATTCTGAATCAAATTTTCTCTTACCTAATCTTTTCGCCATTATTCCGTTCTGTCTTTGAGAGGGGCGGGTTTAGGATTTTTTTTCTGGGGGTTGCCAGATAGGGGCACAGACCGCAGAAGGGTGGAACAGAATGTCACGTTTTGGATGTGTCCGCGTTTTTCCCCAAACGCTGACATAATAAATTAAATGTGGAACAATACAGTAGTTCAAAATAGTTCATAACTAAGGAACATTTTATTGCAAAAGTCCAACTTTATTATCAAATACAAATACACATATGAAAAAAAATCTAAATGCTCTCTGGTATTGTTCTGGGGGCCGGCTCGGTTTAAAACTCGGGGTGACCTTTCCTTTCAGGCCGTAGCGCCCCGGCTGTGGAATGCCCTGCCCCTGTCTCTTCGTGTGACCGTCTCTATTGATTCCTTCAGACAAGCTTTTAGTTAAATGTTTTTATTTAGTGTTTTTATCAACTGTTCTTGTTTTATCAGCTGTTTTTATCGTTTTGATTAATCAGCTGTCATTACCATATTTCTTTTGTCTATTTTAATCTTTTATTTTGTATTTTGTACAGCACTTTGTGATTTTATCTATGAAAAGTGCTATATAAATAAAATTTACTTACTTACTTACCAAAGGAAACAAACAACAAAAACAGCACTTTACATCCAGAAAAACAGGAATTAAAGTTACCAAAAGCAATATCTCAGAATGAATGTAACAGAGCTGCTCCAACATGCAGCCACCCTGAGCGGCCCAATTCTGGCACATATACAGTAAGGACAGAGGGGTGAGTTTTAACTGCAAACAGGAAATTGTCTCTACAAATACTGCCTCACAGAAAAACAAGGCCCCAACCAGGAATGAGACTACAGTAGTCCCTACGGTTCGACTTTTGTAAATGGTAAATGGAGCTTACTTATACAGCGCCTTCCAGCCCCCTATGAGGGGCCCCAAAGCACTTTACAGGCCAGCCATCCACCCATTCATACACATATTCATACACCGGTAGCGGTAGTCTGCCATGCAAGGCGCCACGCGCCAGCCAGTCCTACCGGGAGCAACTCGGGGTTAAGTGTCTTGCCCAGGGACACAACGACACATGGTGTGGGAACTTGGGATTCGAACCTCCAACCTTCCGATCGGGGGACAACTGCCATTACCACACGCCACGGCTGCCCCTACAAATTACAAAGTTAAAAAAATATTAAAAATACTTCGGACAGGCGCCGCCATTTTGTAGTTTTCTCTCTGTAAGCCTACACTATATTTCAGCTCATACCACATTTCCCAGAAGGCAACAGGGCCCCGCCCCGAAGCCCTGTTTCCTTCTGCCGAACGTCAGCGCTGGGTTCACTCAACGGGGGGTAAAAGACATGAGACGCTAGTATAAACCCAGCTTGAACCAGAGGTAAAGTTTAGATCTGATTGTTGCCCAGCGGTTGCAGAGAAGCCGCACTGAATGCCCCCCAAACCGGAGCAGAATCAGACTTCCAGACCCATCTGTGAATCTTGAGAACTGGTAGCTCGCCCACGTGGACCTGTGAGCAAACACGCGTGGTCAAAGGTCCAGCGCTCCATCTGAAGCTCAACAGGACTTTTTTCATCTTTTATTTTATTTATTAAATTTATTCATTTTAAAATATAACACACAAAAAAAAATCACATGTGACTACCGGTATACAATATCAAGAAATAAAATGAAGGGTGGCAGAATGAAGAAAAAGTCTTATTATATCTGCCCCCTTTTTCTAACAGTCAGTTCAAACAAAAAAATCATCAACAAGTAACAGAATAGAAAATAACTCATAATTATTTAATTACAAAATGACACAAAAAAACTAATTCATATTTCTGTAATAATTTTGTTTTGATTAAATTCTTAAATTCTTAAATGTAAATGTAAATGTCGGAGAAGGCGCTATATAAATAAGCTCCATTTACCATTTACCATAATGATGTGGCATTTTTAATTTCAGTATTCAAATCATTCCACAAACCAATTCCCTGAATGGAGGTTGACCGACCCCTCGAACTGGTTCTGTATTTAGGTTTAACAAAAATGTCTTCTCCCTTTAGATTATAACAGCTTTGACGTTTAACTAAAAGTATTTGTATATTAAATGGTAATTCTTCTTTGTGAGCTCTATACATGACAGACAAAATATTATAATCCACCAAGTCACTGAATTTTAACAACTTCAATTGGTGAAACAATGTGCCAGATGGGTGACAATAATTTTTTCTGGTAATTATAGCTCTTTTCTGTAACAAAAAACAGGTTCCGTAAATGTTTTACAAGCTTTACCCCAGATGTCAATACAATAAATTATATGCGGAACAATAATTGTGTTGTATAACAAGTACAGTGCTTTGTCATTTAACAGGTTCCTGACTTTGTACAGAATGGCAATAGATCTCACCATCTTTGTCTTTACTAAATTTATGTGATGTTTCCACGTCAGTTTGTCGTCAATGATGACACCCAGAAATTTCACTTCACTAACACGACAGATCTCAACATCATCAATCATAAATGGAATATCAACAGTTTTTTAAAAACCAAATATCATATATTTAGTTTTATCTAAATTAAATGACAATTTATTTAGATTAAACCAATTTTGTATTTTTACCAGTTCTATCTTCATAAACTCAAAGATCTGTGTAATATCATGACCACAACAAAAAAGTTGTATAATCAGCAAAAAAGGATACATTTGAGAAGTACTGAAACCTTAACCAAGTCATTAATATACAGAATAAATAATTTAGGTCCAATGATAGAGCCCTGAGGGACTCCACATGTAATATTACAGAGGTTGGATCTTACATCATTGATTTGTACAAATTGTTTCCTGTTACTGAGATAGCTAGTTACCCACTGCAATGCTGGTCCTCTCACACCATAATAACTCGATTTGTCTATGAGAATGGTATGATCCACACAGAAGCAAAGGCCTTTTTCAAATCAACAAAAACCCTGAGAAAATATTTTTTTGATCAACCGCTGTAGTTATCTGTTCAATTAATTTCATTATAGCATTTGACATAGAAGTTTTAGCTCTGAATCCATACTGACTGTTACTTAAAATGTTATGTTTGTCAATGAAATGGTCTAATCTAATTACAAATAATTTCTCTAAATTTTTTGAAAACTGTGGTAGCAAGGATATTGGTCTGTAGTTGTTAAATAGGCTTTTATCACCATCTTTAAAGAGAGGTATACCACCTTGGCCACTTTCATATTATCTGGAAATTTTCCAGTAGAAAAAGATCAATTACAAATATATGTAAATGGCTCAATGACATGACTAATTATATATTTTACAAATTTCATATCCATGTCAACACAGTCTTATATCGCTTGTCAGAATTTTTTTTTAACAACATTCATTGTTTCTTCTTTATTTGTTTCCTTAAGAAAAATATTGTTAGTACTGCCAATGATTGAGTGATTCACTGTAGTATTTACTTGTGGAATTTTGACTGCAAGACATGGTCCCATCCATCCATTTTCCATTTTCGTCCGCTTATCCGGGGTCGGGTCGCGGGGGTAGCAACCTAAGTAGGGAGGCCCAGACTTCCCTCTCCCCAGCCACATGGAGCAGCTCCTCTGGGGGAATCCCAAGGCGTTCCCAGGCCAGCCGAGAAACATAGTCCCTCCAGCGTGTCCTGGGTCTTCCTCTGGGTCTCCTCCCGGTGGGACATGCCCGGAACACCTCACCAGGGAGGCGTCCAGGAGGCATCCTAACCAGATGCCCGAGCCACCTCAACTGGCTCCTCTCGATGTGGAGAAGCAGCGGCTCTACTCCGAGTCCCTCCCGGATGACTGAGCTTCTCACCCTATCTCTAAGGGAGAGTCCAGACACCCTGCGGAGAAAACTCATTTCAGCCGCTTGTATCCGAGATCTCGTTCTTTCGGTCACAACCCAAAGCTCATGACCATAGATGAGGGTGGGAACGTAGATCGATCGGTAAATTGAGAGCTTTGCCTTTCGACTCAGCTCTCTCTTCACCACGACAGACCGGTACAGAGCCCGCTTCACTGCGGATGCTGCACCTATCCGCCTATCGATCTCACGCTCCAGTTTTCCCTCATTCGTGAACAAGACCCCGAGATACTTAAACTCCTCCACTTGGGGCAGGACCTCATCCCCGACCCGGAGAGGGCATGCTACCCTTTTCCGGCTCAAGACCATGGCCTCGGATTTGGAGGAACTGATCCTCATCCCGGCCGCATCACACTCGGCTGCAAACCGCTCCAGCGAAAGCTGTAGATCACGATCTGATGAAGCCAATAGGACCACATCATCTGCAAAAAACAGAGAAGCGATTCTAAGGCCACCAAAACGGATCCTCTCAACACCTTGGCTGCGCCTAGAAATTCTGTCCATAAAAGTTATGAACAGAATCGGTGACAAAGGGCAACCTTGGCGGAGTCCAACTCTCACTGGAAACGAGCCTGACTTACTGCCGGCAATGCGGACCAAGCTCTGACACCGGTCGTACAGGGACCTAACAGCCCATATCAATGGGCCTGGTACCCCATACTCCCGGAGTACCCCCCACAGAACCCCCCGAGGGACGCGGTCGAATGCCTTTTCCAAGTCCACAAAGCACATGTAAACTGGTTGGGCAAACTCCCACGCACCCTCCAGGACCCTGCTGAGGGTGTAGAGCTGGTCCAGTGTTCCACGACCAGCACGAAAACCACACTGCTCCTCCTGAATCCGAGGTTCGACTATCCGACGGACCCTCCTCTCCAGAACCCCTGAATAGACCTTACCAGGGAGGCTTAAGAGTGTGATCCCCCTATAGTTGGAACACACCCTACGGTCCCCCTTTTTGAATAGGGGAACCACCACCCCAGTCTGCCAATCCAAGGGAACTGCCCCCGATGTCCACGCGATATTGCAGAGTCGCGTAAGCCAACACAACCCCACAACATCCAGAGCCCTAAGGAACTCAGGGCGAATCTCATCCACCCCTGGAGCCCTGCCACCGCGGAGCTTTTTAACCACCTCGGTGACCTCAGCTCCAGAGATTGGAGAGCCCGACCCAAAGTCCCCAGGCTCCGCTTCCTCAGTGGAAGACGTGCCAGTAGGATTGAGGAGGTCTTCGAAGTACTCCGCCCACCGACTCACAACATCCCGACATGGTCCCACATTAACAAAATATTGTTTGAAACCATTTACAATTTCATGTTCGTCATAGACATCCTCATTATTATTTACAAAATGTTGTGAAATGCCAGTCTTTGATTTATGATTCTTCAAAACATTGTTCATTACTCTCCAAGTTGCTTTAGTATCACCATTACTTTTATTCAATAATTCACTGTAATATTCTTTTTTGCGTTTTCTTATAATGCTTACTAACTTATTTTTATACCTCTTATACTTTACTTCAGATTCTTGTGTTCTAGATCTCAAAAACCATGAGTACAAGTAGTTCTTTTTTGCAGGCATTTCTCAATCCTTTCGTAATCCAAGGTTGGTCAAAATTGTTATTCCTGGTAGAGTTTGTTCGCACACAGTTTTTTCGTATAGAGTTTCCAAAATGTTCATAAACTCATCATATGATGTGTTCACATCACCAACATATACTTTTTCCCATTTTTGCTCATCCAAGTCGTAGATTAGTCTATCCATAGCTTTTTTGGATTTGTTAATTACTCTTTTCATTTTTTTTACCGCTTTAATAAAGGTTTGTTCATTATCAAAAATTGTGAAAATTGGCAAATGATCGCTTAGATCAGTAACAAGAATACCAGCTATCAGATCCCCATGATCTATATTTGTGAAGATATTGTCTATTATTGTGGCACTATGATTTGTGATTCTTGTAAGCTCTGAAATTAACGGATACAGGTTTAAACTATGCATAGAATTAAAGAATGTATTGACGTTATTTGCTTCTGTAATATTTCCTAAATCAATATTAAAGTCCCCACATAAAAAATCATTCTTATTAACGTTCTTTTCCAATAACTCAATAATATTGTCAGTAAATGTTTCTATCTTTGAGCCAGGTGATCTGTATGCACAACTTACTATGATATTTTTACCAGTCTTACTTATTATTTCTATTGTTACCATTTCCATAGTGGTATCAACAATTGTTGACATTTCACTAACCAATTTACATTTTATTTCATTCTTGACAAGTAGAGCAACACCACCGTCCCTTCCAATTATTCTGTTGACGTAATGTAATTCATATCCATCGAAATTGATACTTTTACAGTATTTACATCATTTAACCAAGTTTCAGATTTAATTGATCCAAGTAATCCGTAATGTTAGATATATTTGCATTTATACTTCTGCAGTTAAAATGAATAATAGAGAGAGTTCCATTTGTTACATTAATACAGTATTGTTTAATTGATCTTAATTGTAATATTGTCTTTTATAACTGGAAAGAAATCTTTATCAATCACATCTTCAATATTATATATCTTAGATTCTGTATATTCGTATATTGTCATACTGATATATGCATACTTGTCCGAATGTACTTTTGATTATTTGAATTATGTAATTTACCTTCTTTAAGGATCATTTAAATCTTTCCAGATCCTTCAGTTCTCTTGTGATTTTTGGCTGAGACCCCTCACTCAGTTTAACCCAAATATTACATTTCTTGTCCAAGTGGATGTTATTTTGTTCTGTTTTTTCAACAACCTTGCCTCACGTGCAAGATTTCCATTTTTTTGGTTAGATGTTCATTTATGTATACCTTTGTTTGTATCAGTTTTTTTGCCTGCATTAATATATTATTTCTGATTTTTCTACTAACGAGCTTCATAATTATTGTCGATTTGTTTTTGTCGACTTTGTTGGGCAAGGTATGGCAGAATGAAATGTCTTTATAGTCCACACAGCAATGTCCTTTTCTTGTAAAAAGGACACCACTTGATTCTCCAAAGTCTGCTGTTGCTCACGTTGTGCTTCATCAGTTTTGTTGTCACCTTCAACCACCTTTGAATAATAAACGCTTTACCTCAAGTCCAGTGATCACCAAATTATTTAGTCTTGATTCCTGCTCCAGATCATCGACTCTCCTTTCCAGCTCAGCAATTTTATTGTCTTTATTGCTCACTAAGATTTTTAATTGTTTCACTTCTTCAACCAAGCTATCAAGAAGTTCCTGTTTAGATGCTAACCTTGTTAGCTCGGCGCTTATGAAGTCTAAGGATTTCTTAATATCCTCCATTTCTACAGGATTCTCTGGCACAGATTTGTCTTTCCTCTGTCCTCTTCTATTCTTTGACATTGTTCATTAAAAGTCTGTGAGATGTTGGTGTAATTTCAGCTTTTTTTTGTCAAAGTAGAAACCAGATAGTGTTCACCAACCTTTATGTTGTAATTGCAGCCTAGCAGCTACAGAGTCCAGAACCATCACCGTTGGACCTGATCCAGCTGTCCAAACAGTCAACAGGACCCACCACGACACGTCAGCTCCAGAAGGTAAATCCAGCGGCCACTTTCTGGAGGAGCGCTGCGGCCACACCAGAGCCCACGTCACCGACAAAGTTGATCAATGGCGGTCCGCCTCGTTCACCCACCGCCTGTCGGAGAAGCGCAACGTCCCACCGGAGTCCGCGTCCCGTCCTAGCTGTCCCGCCGGCAGCCCGTGTCGTCCAACACCGACTCCTGGAGAAGCGCAGTGGCTATTCACCTGAATCCACGTCCCCCACCAAAGCTGGTCCAACGGCGACCTGCGTCGTTATCACAGCCCAACAGAATGGCTCAAGTGGCCACGAACTACGGTGGCCGAAGAGCGTTTGCACCCGTCAGCCACCGCACCCACCAGCAGTCGACCGAGCAAATCCAGTGAGCGGAGAACGGAGATATGGTTTAAAAAGTAAAAAATATTGTAATCCGGATAGATGATGATGATGATTTTAGATGTCTGAAATAAGTATTAAGATAGTAGCAAGCATCTGGATGTTCAGCTGAGCTCACACAGAGCCGTCAACACCCGCCGCCATCTTGGATCTCTTTCATCCAGCCAATGACGAGGACCTCCGAGCGGGGACACGCTGGTACAAGTAAGTAAAATATAGTAGCTAGATATAAGTATAAAGTTAAATTTAGTGGGTTTTAGAGTTTAGAACATTGCAAGTGTGGGAAGGGTTTCCAAAACCTTAAAATATATATAAATACCCAAATAAACATAGCGTCCCTACTTCACGGTTTTTCAGTTATCACAGGGGGGTCTGGAACCTAACACCCGTGACAAACGAGGGACTATTGTATGTCCAAATGAAAAGTCTCCTACAAGGCACCTCCACTCCAAATGCAACAACACAGGAAACATCACCACCAGAACTGGACAGAGAAATATGGAGCCTCTAATGTTTATGCCTTGCCATTAAAAGATTCATTCTTCTGGCTTCTAAACTCGTGAAGAGGAGTTAGCGCTGAAATGTTGATGTTTCATTTTTTTTTTTTGGTTTGCCTTTTTCGTCTCTTCATGTTTTTTTAATTTTTTTTATTGTTTTATGTATTTATGATTTTTTTTTTTACTGACCCCACCTGAGAGGGGTGCTGAATGCACTGTAAAGTCATCTTCAAAGGGCGTTGAGATGACCTCTTGATTGGATTGCTTTCTCCTCTCACACGGTGATAGCTGGACATGGGCACCAGTGACCCCGCGACCCGAAAAGGAAGAAGCGGGCAAAGATAATGGATGGATGGATGGATGTTTTTAGGATTTGGAAATATTTTAGTGTATTTTATTAGGACTTTTCTTTATCAACAAAATAAAATAATTTGAAAGTATAAAAGTTACAAAAACTAAACGTTACAGTACCTACAGTATCTCATGAATGAGGAAAACATTTTGATATGTGAACAGCTAAAGCAAGCTGACTCAGACAACTCTCAGCTGATTTTAGCTCGGTTGTAACCCTGATCCGGGTCGGGGAGGAGGTTCTGCCCCAAGTGGAGGAGTTTAAGTATCTCGGGTCTTGTTCACGAATGAGGGAAAACTGGAGCATGAGATCGATAGGCGGATAGGTGCAGCATCCGCAGTGAAGCGGGCACTGTACCGGTCTGTCGTGGTGAAGAGAGAGCTGAGTCGAAAGGCAAAGCTCTCAATTTACCGATCGATCTACGTTCCCACCCTCATCTATGGTCATGAGCTTTGGGTTGTGACCGAAAGAACGAGATCTCGGATACAAGCGGCTGAAATGAGTTTTCTCCGCAGGGTGTCTGGACTCTCCCTTAGAGATAGGGTGAGAAGCTCAGTCATCCGGGAGGGACTCGGAGTAGAGCCGCTGCTTCTCCACATCGAGAGGAGCCAGTTGAGGTGGCTCGGGCATCTGGTTAGGATGCCTCCTGGACGCCTCCCTGGTGAGGTGTTCCGGGCATGTCCCACCGGGAGGAGACCCAGAGGAAGACCCAGGACACGCTGGAGGGACTATGTTTCTCGGCTGGCCTGGGAACGCCTTGGGATTCCCCCAGAGGAGCTGCTCCATGTGGCTGGGGAGAGGGAAGTCTGGGCCTCCCTACTTAGGTTGCTACCCCCGCGACCCGACCCCAGACAAGTGGAAGAAAATGGATGGATGGATGGATGGATGTAACCCTGACTGATTTACATTCATTTGTTTTCAGCAAACACCACATTATGAGGGAAGCTGTTAGATGGAAACAGACTAATTCAGATCATTTGTGCACGATTCATTAATGTTCGTACACTAAATAAACTATTTTAACTCTAAAAACAGAACAATTTATTAAGAGAACTAATTTACAAAGAGCTGAATGTTTCATTGTAGAATAAGAAGAAAGAAATGATCAACTTGTGAATGAATGGAAGAGGAAAGTAAATTATGTTACAACGTGAGCAGCTGTTTTGCAGTTTGAGTGCGTCATGGTTCAGGGCGTGTTCTTCAGCTGAGGCTTTATAAATGTTTCTGTGTGGTCACTGGTTCTGATCGACCCACTGATCCTCCTGCAGCCACTTGTTGCTCTGCTCGTGCAGAGAAGGTCTGGACTATGAACATGCAGGCTGAGGAGTACAACCGCAGAGGTAACCTCAGGATTCATTCCTTACAGAACCGTTTCACTGTCCGAACACCGAGTCAGGTGGTCTTCTGAACGCTGTTTTGGACTTGAAGTCTTTCTGCAAACTTCCAGCTGTTTCAATGATTCAGGTGTCAAAATGTCCCTTGATCAGGACAGTATGCCATTCAGACTTTTTTTAAAATCGTTTTTGTAATTTTTATATTCATTTATTATTTTCATTGAAATCATTCCGACCTCTCTTTTTTTGCTTTCTGTACGTTTCTTCTTTTTCGGTCCTTTTTGTCTCTTTATGGCTCTTTTTGTTTTCTGATGTATCTTCTTTACATTGCATGTGACCTTTTTGTCTTTTTTATTATTTTTATTATTTAATGCTTTTAATTAAATTCTCAGTATTATCATTAGTGTATGTCATTTTTTCCATTAATTTTCTCTCAGTGATGTTATTGTTAAGCCCTTTGGTGACAGCTTCTGTTTTAAATTACTTGACTTTTTATGCCTTTGTGTGCCTTCTATTCATCTTATTCATTCTTTTAGTCTCATTTTGCATCTTTTTTGTCTTTTTATGTCTCCTTTGCTTTTTCTGTCCATCTTTCTGCTCCTCATGTCTTCTTTGCCTTCTCTTTTAAATACTTACACTAACATAAAAAAATCAGCAATTATTCAACGTCTTTAGCAAATATCATCCGTCTTTCATCGTTTAAATTTATTTTTTTCTCCTTTTTTGAAGAAAATTTACATTTTCTAAGTCCTGTTTAAAGTATGTTTTTCTCTGAGTGAAATTGTTTCTGAGCAGGTAAGGAGCTGGTGGATTACATCTCTCAGTACCTGAGCTCCATCAGAGACAGGCGGGTCATCCCAGATGTGAAACCGGGCTACATGCGTGAGCTGCTTCCTGACACGGCGCCTACAGAACCGGAGGACTGGGAGGACATCTTCAACGACATAGAGAGAGTCATCATGCCAGGAGTGAGCTCCTGTTCATGTGTTTTATCAAGTGCTTATGAAATGTACTAAATAAAAAGTGTTTGTGTTGTTTTTGTGCAGATTGTTCACTGGCAGAGCCCTCACATGCACGCCTACTTCCCCAGTCTGTCCTCATGGCCGTCCATGTTGGGGGACATGTTGGCCGACGCCATCAACTGTCTGGGATTTACCTGGGTGGGTAAACAACAAACAACAAATGTAAAAAGGAAAGCAGATGTTTGGAGGTTCTGTGGAAAAAGTATGAGCTGTTAATATCTTACCTGCTGCAGATAGTCTCTGACTGATCTCAATCTAACTGTAATGAAGAGATAAAGACCAAAAGGAATTGTTGTCACAATAAAACAACTCCAATCTATAAAAGTTTAAAGTGTTTTATGCAAATAAGTTTAAAAAAATTACAAAGTTCATCTTCATTTCTAGAGCTTGCGGTTGACATTTGTTAAAATATCTACATAATTTGGCGTAAATAACTATATAATACAATTATTTGTGGTGATGTAAATATTTACTAACTCTCCTGCTGCCAAAATTACTAATGTGATTTCATGTTTGATCCAAACATGTGGCAGCAGGAGGGATAAGTACCATTCACATAAACTACTTTAAAACTTTTGAGACTGAAACAGCTGTAGAAGGTGCCAAATGTAAAGTTTTAGTTAAAATATTTTAATTTTCCATCTAATGCTTAAAAAGAAAAGGCACCTAAAATAACCAGAAAATCTCATCTAAATGTTGAATTTAAAGCTAAAGATTATTATTAATAACTTTATTTAACCTGTGCCTGAAGGCAGCCTAACAGGCATGTTTTGGATTGGGAAAGGAAACCGGAGTACCCAGTGAAAACACGCAAATCTGATTAAATCTGATGAATCATCAGAGAAAAATGCAAAGAAGTCAAATCCCTCTGAAGTGAAACATCTGTGGTCTGAACCAGGTGTATGGATGGTAGTATGATGGTAGATAGTAGATCATGTCTTTCTCCACATAAACTTGTCATCTTCAGTAAAATACCATTGGACTGATTTAACGAACCTCTCAGAGCAACCAATGGATGTTAACTTCTGGAGCCAGCCTTCAAGATGGCCGCCACAGCTCATCAAACTTGGAAAAACACAAAAATGGCTCCAACCCACTTGTTTAGAATCCCATCTCCAAAGATCTGAACTGTCCCTTTAATGCAGTGTTCTGGTTGTGAACAGGCGTCCAGCCCGGCCTGCACAGAACTGGAGATGATTCTGATGGATTGGCTCTGCAAAGCTCTGGGACTCCCTGTCTTCTTCCTGCATCGTCATCTTGACAGCCGAGGAGGAGGAGTTCTGCAGGTTTGCTAATGCAGAGTCAGCATCCACACAGTAACGCTGAGTAATTGTTTACACAGTTAATTTTTCTGGTTTTCAATCTAACTACCTCTGCAGACTGTATTTTCGTCATTCATAAATCCAAACGTTTGGCTCGTTCAGGAGACGGCTGCTGTGACTTTTTTTTGTTGTTGTAAATTTCACACTTTTCAAAATGTTTGAAACAAGGAACTCAGTGTCCCTTGCCCGGACATGGGTTACCGGGGCCCCATCCTGGAGCCAGGCCTGGGGGAGGGGCTCATCGGCAGGTGCCTGCTAACCTGGCCCAGTTGGTCTCAGTGCTAAGGAGAAACATGGGTTTGCCTTTTGCCTTCCTGTGGGCCTAGCACCTGCAGGTGGGGCCGTACAAGTTGGGTGCATGATGCCATGGGCAGTGGTCAAATGGCAGTTCAGAGTATCTGGCCTTCTTGGAGTCCTTGACAGGGGTGCTGGAAGGTGCACCAGCTGGGGACTACATTATTCTGTTGTGGGACTTCAATGCACACATGGGTATTGACAGTATGGATGGACATGACTGGGAAGAACAGCCTCTCTGATCTGAACTCGAACGACGTTCTGTTGCTGGACTTCTGTGCTAGTTATAATTTGTCCATTACAAACACCATGTTCAAACATAAAGGTGTCCATATGGCCCCTTGACACCAGGACACCCTATAATGTAGAGATTAATGATTGACTTTGTAGTTGTGTCATCTGATTTATGTCCATTTGTTTTGGATACTCGGGTGAAGAGAGGAGCTGAACTGTCAACTGATCACCATCTGGTAGTGAGTTGGATCAGATGGCTGGGTAAGATGCCATGACAGACCCAGTAGACCCAAACGTGTAGTGAGGGTTTGCTGGAAACACCTGGCAGAAAAAACTGTCAGAAATTTTTTCAACTTGCACCTCTGGGAGAGCTTTAACAGCATCCCAGCTGAGGGAGAGGACATTGAGTCCAAGTGGGCTATGCTCCGCACCTCATTCGTTGAAGTAGCTGCCTTGAGCTGTGGCCACAAGGTTATCGATGATTCTCACGGTGGCCATCCTTGAACTTGGTGGTGGACACCTCGAGTTAAGAAGGCTGTCAAACTGAAGAATGAGTCCTATCAGGCCTTGTTGTCTGGTGGGACTACAGAGACAGTTGAGGAGTCCCGGATGACCAAATGGTCCGCAGCCTTGGCTGTTGCTGAGGCAAAAGCTTGGATGTGGGAGGAGTTTGGTGAGACCTTGGATAAAGATTCTCGGTCAGATCCAATCAGATTCTGGCAAACCATCAGACTACACTGTTTTCAGTGAAGGTGGGGTGCTGTTGACCTCAAACAGTGATGTCATCGGGAAGTGGAAGGAATACTTCTCAGACCTTATCAATCCCATCAGCACGTCTTCCATGGAGGAAGCTGAGTCAGGGGACGTCGAGGTTGGTCTATCCATAACTATGGCTGAGGTTGCAGAGGTAGTTAAAAAGCTAAGAGGCAGTAGGTCTCCGGGGCTGGATGAGTTTCTCCCTGATTTCCTTAAGGATCTGGATGTTGTGGGGCTATCTTGGATGACACACCTTTGCAACATCGTGTAGACATCAGGGGCAGTGCCACTGGATTGGCAGACTGGGGTGGTGGTTCCCTTCTTCACAAAGTGGGACCGGAGGGTATGCACTAATTATAGGGGCATAATTCTCCTTAGCCTCCTGGGTAAGGTCTATTCAAGGGTACTGGAGAAGCGGGCCAGTTCATTGGTCAAACCACAGATCCAAGAAGAACATTGCGGGTTCCGTACTGGCCGTGGAACACTGGATCAGCTCTTTACCCTCACTAGGGTCCTTGAGTAGTCATGGGTGTTTGCCCATTCTACATGTGTTTTGTGGACTTGGAGAAGGCTTTCAACTGTGTTCCTCGAGGTACACTGTGGGGGGTGCTCCATGAGTATGGGATTGGGAGCCCATTGCTATATGCTGTTTAGTTCTTATACAAGTGGTACAAGAGTTTGGTTTGTATTACCGGTAATAAGTTGGATCCCTTCAGGGTAGGAGTTGTTCTCCACCAGGGCTGCTCGTTGTCACAAATTCTCTTCATAACCTTTTGGACAGGATTTCTTGGTGCAGCCAGAGGGCAGAGGGTTTCCAGTTTGGTGGCCTCAGGATTTCATCTCTGCTCTTTAGAGATGATGTGGTACTGTTGGCATCATCGTGCCGTGATCTCCAGCTCTCACTGGAGCGGTCAGTCTACCTTCCTACCCACACCTATGGCAACAAACTTTGGGTAGTGACCGAAAGTATGAGATTGTGGACACAGGTAGTCGAAATAAGTTTCCTCCACAGGGTAGTATAGAGATAGGGTGAGAAGCTCAGTCATCCAGGAAAGACTAAAAGTAGAACCGCTGCTCCTCCACATCGAGAGCAGCCAGTTTAGGTGATATGGGCATCTGGTAAGGATGCTCCCTGGGTGCCTTCCTAGGGAGGTACTTCGGGCATGGCCAACTGGGAAGAGACCCCGGGGAAGACCCAGTACTCACTGGAGAGACTATATTTCTTGGTTGGCCTGGAACATCTTGAAATCCTCCTATAGAGCTAAAAGAGGTGGCTGTGGGAAGATATGTATGTCTGGGCCTCCCTGCTCAAGCTGCTCCCCTACAACCTGACTTGATGGATGGATGATTTTTAAAAGTTTTAGCTAGTTTTTTTTTCTATTTTTGCTACTGTTCTGCCTCTTTTACCTTTGACGTTTCAGTTTCAGCTTCTGCAGTAAATTTCCGCAGACTTTTGGCTCTCAGTGTTCACTCTGGATTTTGAAGAAAACACATTATTTTCAGTTGAAATAATAAAGTTTATTGAATTGATGAAGTTTGTTCAAGTAATGAATCTGTTTAGTCTCTGTTTTACCTTGGTTCTGATCCAATCACTCATTAACTCAGAGCACAGTCAGTGAGAGTACACTCGTTGCTCTCCTGGCAGCCAGGAAAGACAAACTCCTGCAGCTGCGGGCTGACCTGGACCAGGACGTGGACGACTCCGTTTTGAACTCCCGACTGGTGGCCTACGCTTCGGTTCAGGTCAGCCTTTTGGCTGTTTATCTTGCAGCTTCTATCTGAGGCTGAGGTTTGACGTTTGATGTGTCCCTGCTCTCACAGGCCCACTCCTCTGTAGAGAAGGCAGGTCTGATCTCCCTAGTGAAAATCCGGTTCCTGCCCACTGATGAGAAGCAGTCACTGAGAGGGGACACTTTGAGACAAGCAGTTCAGGAGGACAGGAGGACAGGTCTCGTCCCTTTCATGGTGCGTATTTTAAACATAGAATCAATATTTTAAAATATTTAAGAAATATAAAGGTACCCTGCATAAGTCAGAGTTTTAACTTTGGGTTTAGACATTTTTGTGCTAAAATATAAACATTTTGATATTTTTTTCTGGTTTATTACATAACAGTGTCTAAGAAAGATCCTGACATGTTGATTTTAAATGTATAAAATATAAAGAGGAAGAAAAAAGAGGAAATGGAAGATTTACATTTTTTAAAGGAAATAAATATTTCAGTGAACCAGGTCTTAAATTAATTAAAATTCAACATACTCAACTGAAGTTGCTGCATTTTAAAGTGATCAAAATTCATCCACCCATTTTCTGTACCCACGTACACCTGGGGCCAATTTAGTCACCAATCAACCCAACGTGCAGATTTTTGGTCTGATGGGTTTTTCTGCAGATGAGTCAGTCAGGAGTCAAACCTTCTCACACCCCTGTGCAGCCCTGTTATTATTTAATGGTTTCTTTCTGCAGATGTATGAAGTATGTTTTGTTTACTGTTGTCCATAATGACATCACCATGTCCGTAGATGTTAAGTGCCCTGTTGCTTTGGTGCTGCTGGACCTTACAGCTGCTTTGACACAGTGGAGCTGCTGTCCTTCTGTCTCATCTTCAACATTATGTTGGTCGATCTAGTTCAGCAATCATGTGGTTCACTTCCTACTGGACTAACACAGAACTTTCTCTGTCATGATGGTACAGTACTCTGTCTACCTGTACTGCCTCTCTTTCTTGTGGTGTGCCGCAGAGCTCCATTCTCAGTCCTCACATTTTCTCTTGTCATTTTTTTCATTCAACCTTCATTTATACAGGTTAGTCTCATTGAGCCTCATGGACTCATTTACAAAAGAGACCTGTGACCTGTCATATGCTGCTACTTGGATCAGTTATAGCCAGACACCACTTTTCATTTCACTGCTCTGCAGATAACTTACAGATTTATTTGTCCATGAAGCCTAAACGTAGTAATCCTCACGTCTTTTCTTGATTGTGTTGTCGATAATAAACAGTGACTTCACCAAAATGTTCTGTTTTTAAATGAAGGAAATACTGTATATTTTTTGGTGATGAGACTCCTTGCAATTTTGGTGTTCTGACATCCAAGTTCAGACCCACAGTTACAAACTTGGGGGTGACCTTTGACAAGGATTAGATTTTTGACAGACATGTAGTCTCTGCAGTCAAGGCCAGCTTTTATCACTTACATCTTTTTTATCAAATTTAAGCCTTTTTTAAATTGTCCAGACTTGGAAAAAGATTTTCCTCTTTTTATCAGCTCAAGGCTTGACTCGTGCAATGCTCTGTATGTTGGAATCTCCCAATCTTCCATCAGATGTCTTCAACAGATCCAAAACGTTGTGGCCCGTCTTTAACCAACACCCCCAGACATGAGCACATCACCCCAGTTTTACAATTGATTTTAAACTTTTGTTTACTTTAAACACTCAACAGTCTCACCTCACTTATTTAGCTGATCTAGTAGCTTGCAGTGAGCACGAGAGGACCTTTAGATAAACATATTTACTTTTGTGCCAAAGTTTAAATACAAACCTCGGGGTAACCGGACCTTTTCAGTCACTGCACCCAGACTTTTGGACTTGCGCTCCACCTTCGTATTCAGGCAGTATTTTAATACCTTGCTGTATTTTTGTATTATTTTTATTGTTTGGTTTTAACTTTTGTATTGTGAAGCACTCTGTGCACCTTTTGGTTGTTGGAGAGGAATCTAAAAAATAATGTTTATAGATAGATTGATTGGATGATTGATTTAATTATATTGCCAGTGGGGACAAACAGCAACAACCTTTGACCACCACTGATTTGTGAAAAAAATCTCTGAGTAAAAGCATATCTGGTGCATGACTGTTAACATGATTCAAGATGGCGCCTCTTGTTACGGCACTCTCTAACTCCTCTCCTGAACTTTTTACTGCTGTTAGTGTTCTGCCTTTTTTTCATCGACGATGCATCCTCGCTTCTGGTCTATGATCGCTCAACTCTTCTAAGTCTCCAAGACTCGCTGATCAACACACCGACTACTGGCAAATATGGACATTTTAAGCCTCCTCCACCTCCACCTTTCTTGGCGTCTGTTCCAGCTTACCTACAACGCAACGCGACCACGTTGCCACGCAACAAGCGACGCAGAAGACGCGGAACGAGGGCAGGCGTGCTGGTGAGATTTAAAAAGTATCTCTTGTCTCACAACACGGCGACAGCTGACTTACCTCCTGAATTCAGCGTCTTTGATGTCCGTCGTTCCTTCGCTCGTCGCCACAGATGCCTTGTTGCTGTCAATCATGACGTCAGCGATCAGTATCCATTTTATCCCCCCGTGAGGGCAAAGAAGCGAGGCTGCGTTAAACAAAACCTCTGCCCGCTCGCTCGAGCTGAGAGTGACGTAACTGACTGTGTTCCAACCCGTGCAGCACTGTTTAACGCCAGATCGATCACTAATAAAACTTTTATATTAAGTGATTTGATCTCAACTCATCGTCTGGATCTGTTTCTGATTACTGAAACCTGGTAGAAAACAGGAGACAACAGCTGCTTCTCTGAACTCCTCCCAAATGGCTACTCTTATCTGAGCGCCCCGCGCGGGGCTGGAAGAGGGTGGGGGGGCTGGCTGCAGTCTTCAGTGATGCATTCAAGTGCCGCTTGTTGCCTCAGAAAAACTATAACAGCTTTGAAATAATGGTTTTTGTGCTGGAGTCTGCTAAACCTCTGCTGTGTGGCCTCTTTTATCGGCCTCCACAATACAATAAAGACTTTCTCAGTGAGTTTTCAGAACTACTGGCTGAACTGCTACCAAAATTTGACTCGCTGCTCTTTTGTGGAGATTTCAACGTACACACCTGCTGCTGAAGTAATCAACTTGGATCTGAGTTTCAGGACCTTCTGGACTCTTTTAACCTGTCGCAGTCTGTCTCGGGGGCCACGCACAGCCAGGGTCATACACTGGACTTAATTATCTCCCACGGCCTTCACATATCTGCTGTGGAGATCCTGGACACCTGTATTTCGGACCACTTTCCCATATTATTTGAATTTTCCACCCCTCTTGCACCGAAAGCTGTTCTCCCAGCACATCTCTGCCGCTCCATCACCCCATCCTCCCAAAGTCAGTTCACTGATGCCTTTAAGAGCACTGACTTATGCTCTGCTGTCAGCCTGGACCCTTCTCTACATCCTGAGGACTTCATCAGCTCCTTCCATCACACCTGCACAACAATCTTGGACTCCATCACTCCTCTCAAACAGGCATCTTCAAAAAACAGACCATCACCATGGCTCAACGAAACGACGCAGGCTCTTCGACAACGCTACAGGAAAGCAGAGCGAAAATGGAAGCGGGACCGGCTTCATGTATCCCAGGGAATACTGAGAGACTGTCTCTGTGATTATCAACATGCTGTTAAGCAGGCCAAATCACAGTACCTCTCCAATTTAATCTCCACCAGCTGCAACCGGCCAAGGACGCTATTCAACACACTCCAGTCTGCTATCAATCCATCTGTCAATGTTCTGAAAACTGCCACTCAGTCTACCTGTGACGACTTTCAGAGCTATTTTGTCAACAAAATAGACTATCAGGCAGAACATTGTCAGCCCATCAACCACTGTCCAATCATGTGCGTCTGCAATAACCACAGCTGTTTTTGACCAGTTTGACCTGGTCTCACTGCCTAACCTCACCAAGGTGGTTCAGCAGATGAAACCAACAAACTGTTCTCTGGACATCATTCCCTATAAAATGTTCAAACAGTCCTTTGATGTAATTGGTCCTTGTGTTTTGTCATTTATTAACAGCTGTCTAACTTCAGGTTATGTCCCATCTGCTTTCAAACACGCTGTGGTCAGGCCTCCTCAAAAAACCAGGCCTAGATCCTACAGCTCTCTCTAATTTCAGACCAGTTT
>JBBPBX010003409.1:5295-32311 GCA_038048925.1 Garcialebias charrua
TGCACAGAAGTCTGTTGGAGTCAGTCTCCCCACCATCACAGACATTTACACCTCCAGATGCAGGAAAAGAGCCACCTGCATCATGAAAGACCTCACTCACCCAGCACACTCACTCTTTGCCCCACTCCCCTCAGGACGGAGGTTGAGGAGCATCAAATGTAGAACCACTAGACTGAGGAACAGCTTCTACCCTGAGGCTGTTAGACTCATGAATAAATAAAAATAAAATAAAAATAAACACTGCAAAATATCACATCATGCTGATGCTGATCTGTTTTCTTGTTGCTGTGTTCATCTGTGACCATCTGTGACCATCTGCTCATACAAACTCATGTTCGTGCTGCTGTTTATTCCCACTATATTAGGCTTAGTGTATTACTAGTTGATGTTTTTCTTAGTTAGTTCTAGATGTTATTACTGTTTTTCTCTTTCATTGTTGTTGGATGTAACTGGGACCTCGTGTACATAATCTCGTTTTCATCTCATGTACCACATGCGGTGCAAATGACAATAAAGACTCTGACTCTCTGACTCTGACTCTCTGACTTGTTGGAGTTTATGCTTGTGAAAGAGAGTTTTATGGAGAATATCAACTGAGAATCTTCACCAGCATATTTATGGAGAATAAAATGTAAAAAGATTGGAGTTATTAAATGGTTGGTGGATCTGTTGGTTTAGCACTCTGAGCAGAAAGTATTTCATTCACATCTGTTAGCCAAACACGTGGAGGGAAACAGCTGGAAATGGACACAACTTTTTACGTTTTATTTTTATGAAACTCTGGATCTGTGTCCGTTTAACAAACCTGACTGGACCTCCTGAGTTGGAGAGGCTCATTTTATTTGAAGAGGATCAATTTTGATGAAAATAACTCCAAAAATAAATTGGCGAGGTCCTCTTCAGTCCTTCAGTTTCAGGGCTGGCGATGAAGGTCCAGGACGACCATCTGAAG
The DNA here is from genome assembly GCA_038048925.1 of Garcialebias charrua. Taxonomy (NCBI): domain Eukaryota; kingdom Metazoa; phylum Chordata; class Actinopteri; order Cyprinodontiformes; family Rivulidae; genus Garcialebias; species Garcialebias charrua. Next base: position 6,248 of record JBBPBX010003409.1, read on the forward strand.
TTCCTGCTGCACCTTTCTGAGCGCTCCTCTGAGGGGTTGATCTTCTTTAGGACAACTCTTTGATCTGATCCAGATCAGTTCTTTATTTCTATCTGAATAATAATGAGGTGTTCTATGAAAAATCATAATGCACCAACATCTGTCCAGAGGTGTGTGGTCATTTGATCTTAAAGAGTCTTTAGTGATCTGGACCTCTCCATCTCCACCCACTGGGCGATGATCTCTGCTTCCTTCTTCCTGGCACTAATGACTGATTCTGGGTCAGCCTCGTTGGATCCTCTGCACAAACAGGGAAGACAAACAGAGTCCTGTTAGACTTGATCTGCTGCGTTTACAAACAGACGAGGCTCGTCCTACCTCAGGTCCAGATGATGGGCCCCTCCAGAAATGTTGAGCGCGATCAGAGAGGAGCTGAAGGACCTCCGGACCTGAACATCAAAAGCAGGGAGTTTTATTTGTTCTTGAAGCCTCCGTGTGCAGTTACAAACACACCGTTTGAAGAGAGAAGGGGGAAAACATGGACATAACACCAAGCAGTGGTTACAGAGCGCACGCTTGGACTGGGTGTGTGGTTTGAACGCTCACCCCTCCATTGGCCCATGGGTCCAGGTCTCCGTTGGAGAAAATGATGTTGCTGGCTGCAGAGAGAGCTGGACATGAGAGAGATTCAGCAAGCGTTCATTCTCAAAGAGCCTCACTGAACACAACTAGAAGGTTTCTGTAGCAGAGAACATCTAGAGTCTGTTCTGGTTGGTAAAAATACTGCTGAGTTTCTGTGTGAAGACATCTGTGCACGTGCTTGACCTCACCTTCACCCCAGAACTGGACCCTGAGCCAGCCTGGCCGTGGACTCACAGCCCAGCGCTGGGAGCAGTAAGCCTCCCGGTGTGCCTCGGTGAAGGGCATGGGGGGGAACATGTCCGTCACGTTGTTGCTCTCGAAGCACAGCTCGATCTCTGTACAGGCCTGCAGACACACACATCCAGGAACATCACTTCTACTGAAGATGAACACATTTTGTTCAAAGATCAAGCTGTTACAACCTAAAGGGAACTGATGTATTTGTAAAGACACAATATAGAACTACTGTAGTTTATTTACAAAACAACAATAAAAACTTTCAATTATATAATAATTCCTCCTTCTTATTTTGCTTAATGGTTTTTAACTCATCCCTGAAATTCTGACACTGAATCACAAGTTCAGAGGGACAGACAGAGCGCAGGCTGCCGCGTCGGCTCGAACAGCTGATTCCACGGAGCTTGAACGTGAAATATACAACGGAAAATTACTTTTACCACTGCAGCACACACTGGACATCCTTATATTTAAGGCTGATTTCAAAATTCAATTAAATTGAGTGTACTGTCTGCTCCATTGTCGTAATGTTGAGCCATTTTAAACAACAATGCTGCAGATAATACATGTTTTTATTGTGTTTATTCTGTGACACAGTTCACACTTGAACTTGTGATTCTGTGTCAGAATTTCAGGGATGAGTTAAAAACCATTAAGCAAAATAAGAAAGAGGAATGATTATATAATTGAAAGTTTTTATTGTTGTTTTGTAAATAGTTTTCTTGTGTTTTTTTAATCTGGAATGAATAAATAATCTAAATTAAAAAAATGTCCCAAGTGGGAGTCGAACCTGTGAGGTTTGGAGTGGCGAACCGATGCGTTACTAGTTGAGCTATCGTGACATGCTTATTTCAGATGGTCCACATTCCTTTTAAAGGAACCGCCGTTCATAGCAATAGTTTTGCGTGGGCACGCAAGATTTTTTTTCCCCACGTCCCCTGGGGGGCTCCGTAGTATACCGGTTTTTCCTGCAACGTTAAGAGTTTTTTTAAACAATACAAAGTTTGTTCTGTGTAAATATGCTCAAATGAATTCTACACTCTTAAATGTGCACACAAATGCTTCGACACGTCACATTTGCGGGGCAGAGAGAACTTCCGGGTCATATCCGCTGTCAATAAAAGAAATTACAAAATCGAAACTGACCCGTCGTTATCCGTTTTTTCCATTTTCGTTTTGTGCACAAAATCGGAAATCGGATAACGGATTGTAATCCATTTTTTTGTTTTGGTTCAATAAACGAAAAATGAAAAAACAAGTGGTTTTTTTGTTATAGTATTTCATTTTTTGTTTCAAATGAAAAAACGAACTGCCTGAATGTACACGGACCTTGAAGGGACGGCCTACCTCAGTCCAGGGAGTTAGATTGTGGAATGACTTGGAGTGTGATGTGAAAAAAGCTGTGTCAATGTTTGTGTTTAAGAAAATGCTAAAGAGTGAATTGTTGAAGAAATACGTATGAAGTAGTTCAAAGTGTAATACTGTATTTCGAAATTTGAAAATTGAGATGAGTTATTCATTTTTTTTATTACTTATATATAATGATTGTTTGAATTGATTATTTTGAAAAGGGGCAGATATAATAAGATATTTTCTTCTTTATGCCGCCTTTCATTTTATATTTTCTTTTTTTTTTTATAAGATACATGTGTTTGTTTGTTATGTATTTGTTTTTATAAAATGAATAAAATAAATTTAATGAAAAAAAAAAACAGTCCTTGGCAGAATGCATGTCGCCCGCCACCTTTCACACCAAGCTGTTAGACCAAGATGGTTTTGTGTTGACAAGGACCGGACACGAAGCAGCGTTAGATGTGCGCTGTGATGAGGCGAGGTTTTAGCTTTGAGCTCAATATGTAGGAACTCAGCTGAGCTACAGCTGTTATGGAGTAGGCGAAGGTGAGTTGTGGTGTAGGCCTCCATACACGACACGTTTCTCACCTCACCGTCTAATAAAAACTGTTTTTATTAAACATGTGCAGGGTATGAGGGGCGGGGCCTATCTCTGCAGGAAACAGGTCCAAGGTCGGGGACGCTCCAGCCCCAGACCTCCTGTGCTTACACACCTGGTGTCAAACGACGCCACATCACATTCAAATTGTCTTCCATTGTGTTTTTACATGTCTGAGGGCTGGACCTGGACATGGTCTCTGTCCATGTGCTGGTTTTAGTTAGTCCCAGTGGAGTACCTGATAGTCCCAGGCCTGACTGTTGAAGCCCAGTCCACATCCGGTGGGGTCGGCACACTCCACATACAGGCTGTACAGGTCCAAGCAGGTTAGCACCCCCGTAGAGTTGTAGACAATCCCTGCAGGTGGAACACATGCTGATCAAATGGTCAGGACTGGGTTCTGGTTTTAGACTTCATGTTGTTCTGCTCCAAGTCATTTTCTGCGGGACCTCCAAGAAGACCACATCAACTCATTCAGGCTACTGAACCATGTCACATGATCAAGGTTTACATATCTCGTTACTGACTTTACTGAAGTAAAAACGCTTTCTGTAATTCAGTCCTGAATATCTAAAAAAGCTAAGTCTGATCCTCTGGACATAAAAAAAATAAAAAATAAATTGTAGACCAGACTTTGCTTTTTTAGATTTTTCTACCTGGATTATTGAGCATGCATCAGGGTATCAGTTCTGAATAGTTCAATCAGTAGCTCCAAATTATTTAAGGAGGGACATGAGCCATGGTTGATGTACAGAGCACGCAGGGCTGGGTCAGCCACAAACATCACTTATTAACTCTAACCCACCAGAACCAACTCAAGTTCAAATATCTGTTTCTGAGGATATTAAAGGTATTGTGACATGATGTTGTAAATTTGCATATTTGTCAGAACATACAGTTCTGGGATGTGTGCTGAGCCCCCTTCTGTTCACTCTGCTCACATATGATTGTACAGCCACACTTCCAGGCTGTCATATTGTTAAGTTTGCAGATGATACAGCGGTGGTGGGATGCATCACAAACAATGATGAGTCCAGCTACAGACAGGAGGTGGAACATCTGGAGAGCTGGTGCAAAGAGAATAATCTTCACATGAATGTGAAGAAGACAAAGGAGATGATTGTGGACTTCAGAAGGAACAAACACACCCATGCCCCACTGAAAATAGGTGGGTCTGCAGTGGAAGTGGTCTCCAGCTACAAATACTTGGGTGTACACATGAATGATAACCTCAGCTGGAGCAACAACACCACCAGCCTGATCAAGAAAGGTCATCAGAGACTCTACTTCCTCAGACGGCTGAGACGAGCTGGTCTGAGCAGCCCAGTTCTCACCTCCTTCTACAGGTGTGCAGTGGAGAGCATCCTGTGCTCCAGCATCAACGTGTGGCATGGAGGCTGCACAGTTGAAGAGAGGAAAGCTCTGCAGAGAGTGGTGAAGGCTGCACAGAAGTCTGTTGGAGTCAGTCTCCCCACCATCACAGACATTTACACCTCCAGATGCAGGAAAAGAGCCACCTGCATCATGAAAGACCTCACTCATCCAGCACACTCACTCTTTGCCCCACTCCCCTCAGGACGGAGGTTGAGGAGCATCAAGTGTAGAACCACTAGACTGAGGAACAGCTTCTACCCTGAGGCTGTTAGACTCATGAATAAATAAAAATAAAATAAAAAATAAACACTGCAAAATATCACATCATACTGATGCTGATCTGTTTTCTTGTTGCTGTGTTCATCTGTGTTCATCTGTGACCATCTGCTCATACAAACTCATGTTCGTGCTGCTGTTTATTCCCACTATATTAGGCTTAGTGTATTACTAGTTGATGTTTTTCTTAGTTAATTCTAGATGTTATTACTGTTTTTCTCTTTCATTTGTTGTTGGATGTAACTGGGACCTCGTGTACATAATCTCGTTTTCATCACATGTACCACATGCGGTGCAAATGACAATAAAGACTCTCTGACTCTGACTCTGACTCTGATATATCTTATATCATTCAGCTCTGTTCGTTTTTTCAAAATAAATTATAAATATATTAAAATTTTATTCAAAGTTTTGGTAATTTTTTCTCTGGGACACGCCCCTAGAAATCCGAGAGTTTATGCAAAACTTCATGTGACGTACATGTGGGCACTGGGCATGAGGCGGAGCCTGGCTTGCCCGTTTGTTTGGTGTGTTAACTGCTTTCCATACAGATTCATTTCCTGAAAGATCGCCTCTTTTTTTTGTGTAACTTGAAAAATGCCGTCACGTTGTAGCGCATTTGGGTGTTCTAATATCAGCAGTGAACAAGTGAGCCTTCACAAATTCCCAAAAGATGAGAAACTTTGCCTAGAATGGAAGTACAGAGAACTTGTGACCGATGGGTTCCTACTGAGAGTCCTATGTCTGCAGCGACCATCTTACTGCCGATCAGGTAACATCTGTAATTTCTTTTTATTCAGGGAGGGTTTATTAATGAGAGTTTTGGATGATTTACTGTCTTAAAATGATAGATCTCAAACGCGACCGGGACTGTGTCAGCCGATAGCTGCTAACAAACAGCCGAGATACCGGAGCAAACACATTGCTATTTATGTATTTTTAAATTATGTCTGCACGATCAGGTAACATCTGTAATATCTTTTTATTCGGGGAGGGTTTATTAATGAGAGTTTTGGATGATTTACTGTTTTAAAATGATATCTCAAACGCAATTGGACATGCTCCGCCATTATTATTTAAATGCGCGTTGGAGCGTGCCTTCCCGTTGTCAGGTCACTGATGACGGTTTGCGGAAATGCGCAGATTTTTAGGGTCGTGTCCCAGAGAAAAAACTACCATAACTTGGAATGAAATTTTAATATATTTATAATTTATTTTGCAAAAACGAACAGAGCTGAATGATATAAGATATATATGTTCTGACAAATATGCAAATTTACAACATCATGTCACAATACCTTTAACACCTCTTGGTACTTCTTACAAACGTAACCAAGGGTGGTCAGGACATGGAGCTACTGTCTGCCTTCTAGTGTCAGATGGTGTGAATTACTCCTGAGCTGCTCAGGTGCAACTCTGAATCCTGATTCAGTCTTTCAGATCAGAGAACACACAGATCTAAAGTGGGTTTGAGTTAGAGTACCTGCAGTGTCCCTGAGGTTAGCCAGCAGGTCCGGACCCCTCAGCATGGTCCCGCAGGCCACCTGGACAACAAGTCACATCAAGTACTTCATTGATTTTACCAGCAGACAGGAATTAGACCTCAGCATTGAACCCTATGGTTGTACAAACTACAGGTACAGCTGAGGAACTCGGCAGGGGTGGGCTGAGGACTGGACTTGGTCTCTGTCCAACCAACATGTTTAAAGCAACAAGAATTACATCCATCATCTTTACCTGCTTCTTCCATTTTGGGTCACGGGGTCACTGGTGCCCATGTCCAGCAATCACTGTGCAAGGGGCAGAGGACACCTGGACAGGTCTCCAGTCCATCACAATGTCAATGTCAATTTTATTTATATAGCACATAAAAACAACCGAAGTCGACCAAAGTGCTTTACAGTTAAAAAAAAAAAAAAAAAACAGAGTAAAATGCATCTAGTGCCACTAAACATAATAAAGCTATCAGTAAATGCAACAACAATAAAATCTGCTCAAAATTTGATCTCACATTCTGCGAGGATCAAATGCCAAGTAAAAGAGATGAGTCTTAAGTGAAGATTTAAAAGTGTCAACAGTCTGAGCGGTCTTTACTTTCTCAGGTAAACTGTTCCACAGTTTTGGAGCAGCAACCGCAAAAGCCCGATCACCTCTGGATTTCATTTTGGATCTGGGGACATCTAAGAGAAACTGGTTGGTAGACCGGAGTGCTCTTACAGGAGTGTAGATATTAATAAGATCACATAAATATGACGGGGCCAGACCTTTTAAGATTTTAAAAACAAGCAATAAAATCTTAAAATCAATTCGATAGCAGACAGGGAGCCAGTGAAGGGATGCCAGGACAGGGGTTATGTGTTCATATTTTTTAGTTGAAGTTAAAAGACGAGCTGCTGCGTTCTGGACAGATTGTAAACGATGCAAAGATGATTTGTCTAAACCAACATACAGTGAATTACAATAGTCCAAGCGAGAAGTAATAAAAGCGTGAATCACCTTTTCAAGGTCTCTGAAAGAGAGACAAGACTTCACCTTGGCAATGAGTCTTAGCTGGAAGAAACCAGATTTAACTACAGCATTTATCTCATCACAGGGACACAGAGACAAAAAAAGCATTCACTCTCTCTCTCACTCACAAGTAGAGACAATTTAGAGTCACCAATCAGACTAACATGCATGTTTTTGGTCTGTGGGAGGAAACTGGAGTATCTGGAGAAAACATACGCATGCATAGAGAGAACATGTAAACTCCACCCAGAAAAGCCCCCGGACTGGGATTTGAACCAGGGTAACCTGCTCACTGAGAGGCAGCAGCTGTACCAGTTGCACCACTGTGCTGCCACAACAAGAATTGAAAAGTGAATTTTCTTTAAGACAGATCATCTAGGAGACTTTTCCAGGCTTCTTCTTCTTGCAGCATGTAGACTGGATCAAAATGTCTCTCCTCAGTTCTTGTTAGGATGTGTTCTCTGAAGACTGCCTCTGCAACAATAGATTTGTTAACCTAAATATGAAAAATAAAACTATATATTTGCTTTTTGAAGTCTTTAAGGTGTAGTCTGGTTCTGAAAACTCAAATTTAGACTTCCTAAAGTTTCATTGATAGACTGCAGGCTTTCATCAAATTTTTTACAAGTTGTTCTTTTCAACTAAGAATATTGAGAGCTGGATGGAGATGGTCCAAGGTAGAGTTGTGTTCAGACCCAAAAAATCAGATCCGACCCGGCCCCAGCCTGCAGTCATCATTTCCGACCCCCCCACCCCACCGGACACATTAACATTAATGACAGGTACGAACCCAGAGAACTCCCCCGACATTTTTAATTAGCACAGCTGAATGGGGAAGAAGATTCAGAGCTGAGGGAGGTGTTTGTCCTTTCATGGCTGTAAAAGAGCATTTAAACCCTGTTTCTGCTTCATTCTGATTTATTCAGACACAGACCCTGCTCTGACACGTCTGCTTTGTGATCTCACCTGTTTGGGTCATCGGCCGCGCATGTCCACAGAGTGCAGCGGCTGAATGAACGTCTATTTGGGTGATGGGTCACTTCCTGGCAGAACTTTTTACCTCTTTCAAGGCTGGTCAGCTCGCAGTGACATGGTCGCATGCGGCTAGCGATTGTATGGCAGGCCATGTTATCATAAAATTGGATCGCAGCTGATCCTGACCCAATTAAAAGCCTAACACCGACCCGGCCCACCCATCCAGCACATTATCATGGCCCGCCACAAATTCAGGTCGGGTGGGGCCGGGCTTAGGGCTCGGGTTAGAAATAACAGCTGTAGTCCAAGGTGCCACTTTTGGGCCTCTGGCCACGTTTTGCCCACCTGTGAACCCACACATTCAGACTAACGAGACAGGTACAGTGACCTGGTCAGTCATGACTGACAGTTGAATGAGTCAGAGGTGAACGTGCACCTTCCTTAGATCCTGTGCACGTTAATCCAGAGAAACATGGGTTATCTGGGTTCATGGGAGACACCACAGACAGTCGTCTCTACACAGGTTTACTCTGAGCCTAAACTTTACAGAACAAAGTCCTTGATGGTTAAAGATGGACGGCAACTCTTTTCTCCGTCAAACAAAGTGTTGGAGAACAAAAAGCTCTCTGTGGGGTGGCCGTGATCTGCAGGATCTGTGGGGCGGCCGTGATCTGCAGGAGCAGCAGAACTTACAGGAAGACTTCCTAAAAACTACACCAGCCATAATTTAGCCTGACGAATGACTGAAACTAAATATTAACCAATTAACACCGTCCTTCCAGTCAAACATGTCTGTCCTCGTGTGACAGGGACACCTGACCAGGTGGACAGAGACACAAATGCACAAACGTGGGCCATACTTTTCTGTCTCTTCAGAGAGGGTTCTCATCTGACAAAACAAAAAGCTGAACAGCTGGCATCAGTTAGTGTCTCCTGTTGTACACATCTGTTCCAGGCCATGACACTGAGACTTCCTCACTGTGCTGCACAGCGACAAGAAGCGGTGCTGGGCTTCATGCGCTCACAACTAGACCTGTCACGATAACACATTTTGCTGGGCCATTGTCTCAGAAATGATTGCAATAAATGATAATATTGTTTGAAATTTGACAATAATCAGTAAATATTGTTAAATTTAAGAAGAATTGTTGGTTAATTTATTTTCTGTGTAGTTCCTATTTTTGACCACTGGATGGTAGTATAAAACTGTTTGAACCAAAGGATGGATGGTGAGGAGAGCAGCATGTCTCTAAGAAAATTGGAGGGAAAACCCTTGATGTGAGGTGTGCTGCAGTGTTGCCAGGTGTATGAAAATTATCATATTTGTACAGTAAGTTTGCCCTCTGTACGATGTACAATCAATAATCCCAATAAAAGGCCAAAAATACGATAATTTGACCATTCCGTGAATGTGTTGTTGTAATCGGTTGTCATCAGCCTGTCACAACTGTCTGTCGGAGTTTTTTGTGAACCCTGAAGGAATCAGTGACCGGAAACAGATTCACAATTGGCTGGAAATTCCAGCCAATTTCTAAATGTGACCTACGAGTGAAGTGTACGCCTTTGCCTCAAAAAAACCATGTCTGTGAGAAAAACGGCCATGATTGACTGCACCCGCCCCATGAGTGAAGAAAAGAAGAAGCCGGTGTAACACCGATCTTGAACAAGAAGTGATGAAAATTAGTGAACAAAAATGTGCTCATTTTTGTAATGTTGAATGTAAAATGATAATAAATATATTAAGAAAATACGGCAGGAAAACTGGGACATTACTGATACAGGAAGACATTTACACAACATTCAGAAAAAGGTAGGATATACAAGGAAAGCAGGAAGAAACAGGAACTTCGAAACAATAATTACTCCCATTAGAACAGGACACACAGGCCTTAATAAATCTCTTAAAATAATTAGAAAGCATGCAACAGGACTTTTTTGTGACATGTGCACCAGCAATTTCCCTGAAACGGTTCAACATTTCTTTATGGAAAGTCCAGGGTATGAAACAGTAAGAATGCATTTCCAAAAAGAAATAAATAAAATGAATATTAAATTTACAATTAGGGATGTTTTTAGTAGTGATATCAGTAAAGTTAAAGATCAAATTATTATTTTCTTGAAAAATACAAACTTAATAGAGAAAATTTAGTTGAGTTATTAAATTAATTTTACAGAATTANTCTACTGTCCACACTCCAGCTCCAGTAGGTGGCGGTAATGCTCCTTACATTTGGTCTGCCAACCGCCATAAAACAAAAGAAGAAGGGGGGGCTCATTAGTTCCCACTCGTACTGACGCCACAAAGCTGTGAGTGCCTGTATGACGCTATTTAACACTAGAGTGACTATAGCGCATCAGTAGACTTGTTATTTTGGTTATGACGGGTGTACGATAATTTCCATCAAAATACGATAATTTGATGTCTCTAGTATGATAATCCTACATTTCTCACCTGGCAACACTGATGGGCTGTTTCTCTTTCCCATTTTTCCATTCTCAAAATGGTGGACGATTTGAGCTCTTCAGCATAACATTTCTTCACACAAAGCTTTTAATTTAAAAAAAAAAAATCAGTGAACAAGTTCTCAGTTTCTTTTCACAGAGAAAAAGAACTTTTTAGATAAAGTCACAAGTTTCAACTGTGAATTTTGGAGCTTCAACAAGATGGAGGTTTTTTCCTGAGGTCAGCCTGTTAGCTTAGCTCGTAGCTTAGCTTCTCAGCTTAGCTGCTTTTAAGATCCAAAAACATAATTTTGGACGATTAAAACGGATGTTAAAGAGAAAAGGGGGGAGGGTGTCAGTGAAGAGCACTGGAGTTGAGGTTTTTGTCATCCAGTGTATTCAGTAGAAAGAGAGACAAGAAGAATCTATAAAGCCGATAAACGAAAATAAGGTTGATCATTTTCATTTATCGTGATTAACTGATTTATTGTTTATCGCGACAGGCCTACTCCCAAAGTGCAATTTTCTGTCTTACATGTAGCCTTTCTGACACGAGAGTTGGGTGTTTCTCTTCAGCAGTCTCTTTACCTTGACGGGGTTAGCGGGCATGTTGCCCATGAAGTGTGTGCTGTAAGGGTAGTCCAGCATGGCCATGAGGGTGAAGGCGTTCCTCAGCAGGCCATAGAGCTGGTGCATGTCCCGCTCACACGATGGAGGCTGACACAGGGAAAGTCCTGCCTGGATGCGTTTGTAATCTAGCTCCAGCAGAACAACAGAAAAGAGTCTTCACTCCAGTTAAATCACTTTGTTGTGCTTGACGAATGACATCAATGACCTCCGCTTTGAGGTTTACCTTTGTGATCAGCTAGTTCTTTCAGCTGATTGAAAGCTCCTCTCACAGCATCTCTACATTCAGGCGCAAACTTCTCAAAGTCCTGAGGGTACAAAAACATTTTACAATGTTAAAAAGTGAGATATTTGCAAGGACCATGCTTTTCCTTTTACAATCTCCTCTAATGAAAATGCCTCTGTGGCTCTACGAGAAGGCTGACTCACGGCTGTTACATCTTGGAAGAACTGTCTCGAGTCTCCGAGCCCAGCAGTGGACAGGATGGGGGCACTGGCTGCCAGAGCTCCCGCTACAATGTTGGGATATCGGAGTCTCATATAGGCAGACAACATTCCTCCATAACTGCATGGAAAGAGAGAAGTCTAAAGAAAGCAGCTCTGACACAACGTCTTATTGGAGAAAATCATGCCAGACTAGCTGGGCAATATGGACCAAAATTAATATCTCGATATTTTATGATAAATCGCAATATATAATCTCAAAAAATTTCTTTACATGAAGTAATAACAAAAATATATTTGAGTCAAAGCTTCATCCCAGTTGTCACACAGGCACATTTATTAACAAACAGCTGTAACTCTACAAAATAAATGTCTAAAAATAAACTACTTACATACAAAGTACATTACTTTATTTTTTATGCATTTATTTACATATATTAAATAATAATCCTCTTCAGCTGGGGGCAGCTGTGGCTGAGAGGTTAGAGCGGTCATCCTCCAATGGGAGAGTTGGGGGTTCAATTCCACCAGCAGTCACATGCTGAAATGTCCCTGAGCAAGACACTGAACCCCTCATTGCCTCTGATGTGTGTCCCATCAGTGTATGAATGTGATAAAGCTCTGATTAATCCTTGTACAGATCTAGTAGAGTGCTGTATGAATGGGTAAATGAGGACACAGATTGTGTAGTAAAGAGCTTTGAGTGTCTTGATAATATAGAAAGGAGCTGTATAAGTACAGTCCATTCAGCGGTGCCTCCTTCACGTTAGTCATTCTGTGTGAACTGCGACACAGTGAGCCTCCGCTCAGAACCATGAAGCAGCAGCTCAGAGTGTTTTTCAGCCTGATTCCTTGAAACAAACCATGGGTCAGAGCTCGTTTAGCCGTGCTGAGCCTTATCAGAGAAACAGAGGTGGTGACATTAATAAATCAGCAGTTTATCATATCACTAAGACACAGTCCCAATCTCAGCTGTGGAACAAGACGGCTAAAGAGTTAAGCCTGGTTTATACTTCTTGTCTCACGTCTTTTACCCCCCGTTGAGTGAACCCAGCGATGACGTAATTGTGTGTGTGTCACCGAGCGCATTGAGTGTTTATACTTCTAAAAGACGTGGGGATAATCCCTCCCTCCTCCCACTGCATACGTCACGCGCACTCCCACTGCATGTTTTATCAGGACAAACGGATTTAATATAATGATAGGCTCCATTACCTCGATTTGTGAGTCCGTTATCATGGGCGTAGCCAGGATTTTATGAGGGGCGGATTGTTTAAAGGAAACGTGGACCTTAAAATAGCAACACGCCTCGGTGGCTCACTGGAAACGCGTAGGTTTACCGCTCCAAAGCTTTTCTCGACTCGGGTTCGAATCTCACCTGGTTGAACTTATTTTACGTTTGTCTTTTATTGGATTAAAAAAAAGGAGTTTGTGTTAACCACAGGCATATTAACTCCTTTTTTTTATCCAATAAAAGACAAACGTAAAATAAGTTCAACCAGGTGAGATTCGAACCCGAGTCGAGAAAAGCTTTGGAGCGGTAACCCTACGCGTTTCCAGTGAGCCACCGAGGCGTGTTGCTATTTCAAGGTCCATTTTTTCTTATGTCGGCTGTTGTAATGTTTGTAGTCGTCCCCCGGTGTTTAATGTATGTGTCCAGCCACTGCAAAGACAGGTATAACGGAGGAACTGGATTGGTCCCGCCAGGATCCCCGCTCCGGACCGCCTCGGCGAGTTTCTCTTCAAAACTATCCATGTCTGTCAAAGCAAAAACAAAAACCGGCTTCTAAAAGAGTAGCGGGTAGCGTGTAGCGGTGTCATACACCATATATGGACATCCAAACAAAAAACGCCCACAAACTTTGAACCAATCACATGCTGCGAGCCGCATCGTCCGCGTCTCGTTCTGACTGGGGGCCATATACAAGACAGCTGTCACCGGGGGATCGCAGCGGGAGTGCAGATGGAAGTTGCGCAACTTTTTTTCACTCAACGGGGGTAAAAGATGTGCGACAAGAAGTATAAACCAGGCTTCAGCCGTCTTGTTAGCCACTAAAGGGCGAGATACACTCGAGCGTCCTCACGATACGCCAATACGCAGCGTACGTACGCCCCGTACGCAGCGTAGCCCCGCGTAGCCCCTCAGGGCAAGTACGCGCAAAAGTATTTTTTTACTACGCATACGCGATTCGCATACGCGATGCGCGGTGTCTGACCTAAACTTCCCCGGCGCCGGACTGTTTTGTATGTTACACAAATGAAATAAATTCCTCTTTTTTATCGCTGATCGGGCCTTTTCTTTTGTTTTTTTGCCTAAAGTCAAGTAACCGCTTCTTCCTCCGTTCACTCGATGAATGAAATGAATGAATTCAGGTCCTACCTGGGTGCGCGATGTTTTATATATTCCCTGGTGGGCTGTGGTGGGCTGTGGGCTGCAGGAAAAGCACTCCGTGCTCAGCTGCTCATATTACAACAAGGAGAACGCGAGCGTTTGGAGCGAAAAACTAGCGGAAGTGACGATCGGAAGTGACGGTACGGAGGAAATGACGTTAGAATTTGGAGCGAAAACACGAGAATCTACGCGAGAACGAAAGCCGAGTGTAGCAGCGGCTCCGTATACGCGCGTATACGCGCGTATACGGAGTCTGCTTCAGTGTATCTCGGGCTTAAGGACCGTGTCTTTAACGACATGAAAAGCTGCTGATATGTTAATGTCAACACCTCTCTGTTTCTCTGATAAGGCTCCGCACGGTCAGCCCTGAGGCCTGGGCCCAGGACGGTGTGTTCAAACAACTCTCTCAGGAGGCAAACACAAAACAAGATGTTCAAGGGATGGGCAGTCCAGACACACTGCTCATTTTCATCAAGATCAATTGCCGTTAGTCACAAACGTAGAGGCACAAGCATACATGAGTTGTATGTGTACGAAAAGATTCACAGAAACAAACTTTTTCAAAATGTACTCAAGAATATTGAGCACATACAAATGATCAAATACATGTGAGCAATCCTTCCTTCCACATTGAGTCATACGCTTTTTCTATGTGGAAAAAATACAACAATCAATCAACAGTTCTTTCATTTTTACTGCTTTTTCTGTATCATTACACTAACTAGTGCATCTATTGTTGACCGACCTGTTCTGAACCCACACTGCTACTCACCAACGAGCTCTCTTTGTTCCAGGATAAACATTAATCTATTGACCAAAACAACAATGTTCAGTCAGGTCGTCTGGACAGTTTCTTTTTTTGTTGTTGTTGACAGATGTTTCGCCCTCCATCCGAAGGGCTTCATCAGTCTGAAAAGTCCCAAACAAACTGTTTTCCCCACTAAGCAGTACACTCCTACAGTGGACAAACCAGTTTGCTGGTGATAAGATGGTTTCTGGGGGTTGTCCTCTCCCCCGCCAACTCCTACCAAGCTGCCACAGCCAAAGTGGTTCAAGACATCAAGGTTCCTGCTCATCGTTAGATTTTTGACCTGGATGATTGAGAATGAACCTTGATGATCTCGACTAATATTTTCTCCATCCAGTTACACGTGTGGGATGTTAAAGCTATCAGCGTATAATTACTCAGGTTTAAAGGATCCATCCCTGGCATTGTTGCCCTTTTCCACCTATTTGGAATAGTACCTTCTCTCCATCCATTCAACCTTTATTTCTACAGGTTAGTCTCTTTGAGCTTCAAGGACTCATTTACAAGAGAGACCTGATTTACCAAAGAACACAGATGAGGTTTGATCTTTGTTTTTAGCGAGTCAAATCAGTTATTCTCATCCTGAACATTTCATTGTACTGTTAACCTTGAATATTACAAATAAACACATGAACTTGAGGTACAGAACACAATAGACAAGCATAATGAACATATAAAATGAAAAGTAAATAGAAGAAATTAAATAAAAACTAAACAAAAACAGCTACATTATAAAGTGATGTGAAATACTAAAAACAGGAACATGTCTGCGTTGGTTTATGCCTGTATATTTTATCAAAGAGCTTCAGAACTAAATTTAAAATGACTTCAGGAAGCTGACAGAACATGGCATAGATTGTCTTTCCCTGGAGCTGAATATCCTGTACCTTTTATTACTGTTTTTAGTTCTTTCATATTTATTTCTTCATCTAATGTTGACACAGAGCTTCCTTTTTTCTTTCCCACATCACTAAATTATTTGAGTTTGTGTTCTTTCTGCTGCCTGTGTATATTTCTGAGCTGTTCCCTACTGTGTACCGGAGCAAACATTTCACCAAAATACAGTATAACACTGTTATGTCCTGATTTCTAACCAGTGCTGCCATTTGAATTCTAATTCTTTAATCTTAAACAATGACCAGACATTTTGTAGTTGGGAACTGCCTAATAAGGCAGCCACAAGGGTTTCTTAACTTTATATCTTACTCTTCCATCAACTTTTATGCGGTATGAATTGCAACGTGTGCCCCCACAAATTCTTACTGAACTGTATCCTGGAATTTTGAAATCTAACATGCAGGAATCTAACATAATTTTAATAAGGAATTGATCTGGTCTGCTTGTATTTCTTTCATATCAAAGAACTTCCCTTCAAAGATTAGGAGGAGGGAAACATGTCAAGAGACAGAAGGAGAAGAGGAAAGTGAAGAATGTAGGACTGAGGGTTGCAACTCTAAATGTGGGGACAATGACAAGCAAAGGTAAAGAGCTGGCTGACATGATGCAGAGAAGGAAGGTAGATGTTTTATGTGTCCAAGAGACCAAGTGGAAGGGCAGCAAGGCTCGCAGCATTGGAGCAGGGTTCAAACTGTTTCACCATGGTGTGGATAGAAAGAGGAATGGAGTAGGGGTGGTCCTGAAGGAGGAGTTGCAAAGAATGTAGTAGAAGAAAAAGAGTGTCAGACAGGATGATGTGCCTGAAGGTAGAAGTAGAAGGTCTGATGCTAAACATCGTCAGTGGTTATAATCAAAGTCAAAGTCAACTTTATTGTCAAAACTGCAATATGTACAGGACATACACAGGATTGAAATTGCATTTCTCTCAGTCCCTCGGTGCAACAGTAACCATTTAAACACTAAAACACTGAAACATTTAATAAACATAAGCATAAAATGAAATAATAAAAGTGTAATACTGTCCTGAGTTTTTGCATAGTAGTTTTTGCATAGTAGTAGTATGAAAGTATGAAAAGTTACACCAACACTAAAACACTAAACATTTAATAAACTTCTTCTTCTTTCGGCTTTTCCCTTTTCAGGGGTCGCCACAGCGAGTCATCCTCCTCCACCTCACTCTGTCCTCTGCATCCTCTGTCCACACTCCAACTACCTCCATGTCCTCCCTAACTGAATCCATATATCTCCTCGTTGGTCTCCCTCTTTGTCTTTTTCCTGGCAGCTGCATTTCTAACATCCTTCTACCAATATACCCACTGTCCCTCCCCTGGACATGTCCAAGCCATCTCAGTCTGGCCTCCCTAACCTTTTTTTTTAATTTTTTAATTTTTTACATTTTCTGGGCACTAGTGGCCTTTATTGGAGAGGGAGAGGGAGAAAAGGTGGAGAGGGGGGGAGACACCACAGAAAGGAGCTTGTCGGGTCTGGGACGTGAACCCGCGACGCCTGTGGAGAGGCGAAAGCCTCAAGCATATGTGCGCGCCCGCTTATCTCTCTGCGCCACAGCGACGGCACAGGCCTCCCTAACTTTATCTCCCAGTTGTTTAACATGTGCTGTACCTCTGATGATCTCATTCCTGATCTTATCCATCCTTGTCACTCCTAAGGAGAACCTCAGCATCTTCATTTCTGCCACTTCCAGTTCTTTCTCCTGTCTTTTTGTCAATGCCACTGTCTCCAGACCATACAACATAGCTGGTCTCACCACTGTCTTGTAAACTTTTCCTTTGACCTTTGCTGACACCTTTTTGTCACAAATCACTCCTGAAACTTTTCTCCATCCACTCCATCCTGCCTGGACTCTCTTTTTCACCTCTTTACCACATTCCCCATTTTCCTGGACAGTGGACCCCAAGTACTTGAAGTCCTGCACCTTTGTGACCTCTGCTCCTTGTAGCCTCACTGTTCCACTGGCCTCCCTCTCATTCACACACATGTACTCTGTCTTACTACGGCTGACTTTCATTCCTCTTCTTTCAAGAGCATACCTCCACCTCTCCAAGTTCTCTTCCACTTGTTCCCTGTTCTCACCACAGATCACAATGTCATCTGCAAACATCATAGTCCATGGGGATTCCTGCCTGACCTCATCTGTTAGTCGGTCCATCACCAGAGCAAACAAGAAGGGGCTCAGAGCCGATCCTTGATGCAATCCCACCTCCACCTTGAAGCTATCTGTCACTCCTACAGCACATCTCACCACTGTCCTGCTGTCCTCATACATGTCCTGTACCAGTCTAACATACTTTTCTGCCACTCCAGATTTCCTCATGCAATACCACACCTCTTCTCTTGGTACCCTGTCATATGCTTTTTCTAAATCCACAAACACACAATGGAGTTCTTTCTGACCCTCTCTGTACTTCTCTATCAACATCCTCAAAGCAAAGATGGCATCTGTGGTGCTCTTTCTTGGCATGAAACCATACTGCTGCTCACAGATAGTCACCTCTTGTCTAAGCCTTCCTTCCACAACTCTCTCCCAGATCTTCATTGTGTGGCTCATCAACTTAATTCCCCTGTAGTTGCTACAACTCTGTACATCACCCTTGTTCTTAAAAATGGGAACCAGCACACTTCTTCTCCATTCTTCAGGCATTTTCTCACCCTCAAATATTCCATTAAATATTTGAGTCAAAAACCTCACTGCCATCTCTCCAAGACATTTCCAAACCTCCACTGGTATGTCATCAGGTCCTACTGCCTTCCCCTTCTTCATTCTTTTCAGAGCTTTCCGGACTTCACCCTCACTAATCTTTCCCACTTCCTGGTCCACAGTTTCTATGACCTCCACTCTTCTTTCTCTTTCATTCTCTTCATTCATTAGCTCCTCAAAGTAATCCTTCCATCTTCCCATCACACTCTCCTCACTTGTTAGAACATTCCCATTCCCATCTTTAATAAGCCTAACCTGCTGCACATCCTTTCCAGCCTGATCCCTCTGTCTTGCCAATCGGTACAAGTCCTTCTCGCCCTCTTTAGTGTCCAGTCTCCCATATAACTCATTGTACGCCCTCTGCTTTGCCTTAGCTACTTCCCTCTTTGCTCTATGTCCCATCTCCTTATATTCCTGTCTCCTCTCTTCAGTCCTCTCACTGTCATATTTCTTCTTGGCTAATCTCTTTCTTTGAATGGCGTCCTGCACTTCACTATTCCACCACCAGGTTTCCTTATCATCCATTCTCTGTCCAGATGACACACCAAGTACCTTCCTACCTGTCTCTCTAATTACTGTTGCTGTAGTAGCCCAGTCACTTGGAAGCTCTTTCTTACCACCCAGAGCCTTTAACAGCTCGTCTCTGAATTTCTCACAACATTCTTCCTTCTTTAGCTTCCACCATTTGGTCTTCTTCTCTGGTTTTACTCTTTTTCTCTTCTTCGCAACAACAGTCATTCTACACACAACCATCCGATGCTGTCTGGCCACGCTCTCCCCTGCTACAACCTTACAGTCTCCAATCTCTCTCAGGTTTCCTCTTCTACACAGAATGTAATCGACCTGTGTACTCCTTCCTCCACTCTTATAGGTCACTCTATGTTCCTCCCTCTTTTGGAAATAGGTATTGACTATAGCCATTTCCATTCTCTTGGCAAAATCCACCACCATCTGTCCTTCCTGGTTTCTTTCCTTGACACCAAACCTACCCATCACTTCCTCATCCCCTCTGTTTCCTTCACCAACATGTCCATTCAGGTCTGCTCCAATCACCACTCTTTCCTCCCTGGGAATACTCTCTATCACTTCATCCAAATCTTTCCAAAATTTATCTTTCTCCTCCCCATCACATCCAACCTGTGGAGCATAACCACTTACTATGTTTAGCATCAGACCTTCTACTTCTACCTTTAGACACATCACCCTATCTGACACTCTCTTCACCTCTACTACATTCTTTGCCAACTCCTCCTTCAGGACCACCCCTACTCCATTTCTCTTTCTATCCACACCATGGTAAAACAGTTTGAACCCTGCTCCAATACTGCGAGCCTTGCTGCCCTTCCACTTGGTCTCTTGGACACATAAAACATCTACCTTTCTTCTCTGCATCATGTCAGCCAGCTCTCTACCTTTGCCTGTCATTGTCCCCACATTTAGAGTTGCAACCCTCAGTCCTACATTCTTCACTTTCCTCCTCTCCCTCTGTCTCCTGACACGTTTTCCTCCTCGGCGTCTTCGACTAACAGTAGTACAATTTCCGCCGGCACCCTGTTTGTCAACAGCACCGGTGGCGGACGTTGTTAACCCGGGCCTCGACCGATCCGGTATGGTTTCACTTTGATGAACTCGCATTATGGTTTTGGCAAGTGTTTTACATCGGATGCCATTCCTGACACAACCCTCACCATTTACCCGGGCTTGGGACCGGCACAAGAGATACACTGGCTTGTGCTCCCTAGTGGCTGGCTTTAAACATTTATTAAACATAAGCATAAAATGAAATAACAAAGTGTAATACTGTCCTGAGTTTTTTGCATAGTAGTATAAAAGTGTAAAAAGTATATCTATAAAATAAAATGAAAGTTCTGGCATTGACATTTGTAATAGAGTGACAAAGCAGCATATGAAGTTTATGTACACAGTATATGTATGAGGTAGTTGATATTGGTATAGAGGTAAAGTGGCATATGCAATAAGGCTAGTAAAAAAAAAATATATATATATATATATATATATATATCAGCAGTAGTGTAGATGTAAACAGTAGTAATAAATGTAAACAGTAGTAATAAATGTAAACAGTAGTAATAAATGTAAACAGTGAATGTAAACAGTAGTATGACTATAGGCAGTAATGTAATACAAACATTAGTGCAAATATAAGAAGTAGTGCAAACTGAATGAGCACATGACCGTGAGTTGAGTGAATAACCCGTTTTGATGACACAGAGTCCAGTGTTAAAATCTTTGTGTTGTGTGGTAATGTGTGAAAGTTTTTTGTGTTAAGGCAGTACAAGTGGGAGGGGAGGCAGAGCAGGCAGAGTGTTTAGCATCCTGACTGCCTGATGAACAGAGCTGTCTCAGTCTGCTGGTTCGAGCCTGGAGACTCCTCAGTCTCCTCCCTGATGGCAGCAGTCTGAAGCAGCTGTGTAGTGGGTGTGTGGGATCACCTGCCATGCAGAGGGCTTTCCGAGTGAGGCGGTTGCTGTGTAAGTCCTGTAGTGAGGGGAAGGAGGTGCCGACAATCTTCTCAGCTGCTCTCACGATGCGCTGGAGGCTCTTGCGGCAGGATGCAGTACATGCACCAAACCACACCGTGATGCAGCTGGTCAGGACACTTTCTATGGCACCCCTGTAGAAGGTGCACATGATGGGGGTTGGAGCTCCAGCCCTTTTCAGCTTGCGGAGAAAGTAGAGGCGCTGGTGAGCCTTCTTGGCCAGTGATGCAGTGTTCCTGCTCCAGGACAGGTCCTCTGAGACGTGCACTCCCAGGAACTTGGTGCTGTCCACTCTCTCCACTGTTCATCCACAGGTTGGATGTGATGGGGAGGAGAAAGATACATTTTGGAAAGATCTGGATGAAATGATAGAGAGTATTCCCAGGGAGGAAAGAGTGGTGATTGGAGCAGACCTGAATGGACATGTTGGTCAAGGAAACAGAGGGGATGAGGAAGTGATGGGTAGGTTTGGTGTCAAGGAAAGAAACCAGGAAGGACATATGGTGGTGGATTTTGCAAAGAGAGTGGAAATGGCTGTAGTCACTACTTATTTTCAAAAGAGGGAGGAACATAGAGTGACCTATAAGAGTGGAGGAAGGAGTACGGTACACAGGTTGACTACATTCTGTGTAGAAGAGGAAACCTGAGGGAGATTGGAGACTGTAAGGTTGTGGCAGGGGAGAGTGTGGCCAGACAGCATCTGGATGGTTGTGTGTAGAATGACTGTTGTTGTGAAGAAGAGAAAAAGAGTAAAATCAGAGAAGAAGACCAAATGGTGGAAGCTAAAGAAGGAAGAATGTTGTGAGAAATTCAGAGACGAGCTGTTAAAGGCTCTGGGTGGTAAGAAAGAGCTTCCAAGTGACTGGGCTACTACAGCAACAGTAATTAGAGAGACAGGTAGGAAGGTACTTGGTGTGTCATCTGGACAGAGAATGGATGATAAGGAAACCTGGTGGTGGAATAGTGAAGTGTAGGAAGCTATTCAAAGAAAGAGGTTAGCCAAGAAGAAATATGACAGTGAGAGAACTGAAGAGAGGAGACAGGAATATAAGGAGATGGAGAGCAAAGAGGGAGGTGGCAAAGGCAAAACAGAAGACATATGATAAGTTGTATAGGAGGCTGGACACTAAAGAGGGTGAGAAGGACTTGTACCGATTGGCAAGACAGAGGGATCATGCAGGAAAGGATGTGCAGCATGTTAGACATGTTAAAGATGGAAATGGTAATGTGCTTACAAGTGAGGAGAGTGTGACGAGAATATGGAAGGGGTATTTTGAGGAGCTAATGAGTGAAGAGAATGAAAAAGGAAGAGTAGAAGTTTTAAAAACTGTGCTCTGAAAAGTATGAAGAATGGGAAGAGAGTAGGCCCTGATGACATATACCAGTGGAGGTTTGGAAAGGTCTTGGAGAGATGGAAGTGAGGTTTTTGACTCAAATATTCAATGGCATATTTGAAGGTGAGAAAATGCCTGAGTAAAAAAGTAGTTCGCCATTTGCCCTCTTCAAAATGGCGGCCGCCATTTTGAAGAGAGCAAATGGCGAACTACTTTTTAAAATCCAGTAGATTTGACCATTTGAACCGGTTAAGCTCAGAAAAACCTTGCGCTATAAAGTCAGCTAAGTAATATATTTTTTCTCAGCAAAGAAATAATTGTTTTTACCGTGTTTTCTTGGAAAGTCCTTAGCTTCTGTGGCGTCGCGGCCGCCATTTTGAAGAGGGCAAATGGCGAACTACTTTTTTTAATCCAGACGCGTCGCGTAGGCCGCTGAGAAACATCCATAAGTTCACCCTCCATGTTAAAAACTCTTCGTCTGACTCTTCGAAAACAAGCAATAAGGCTGCAGAGTAACACACTGGCTGCTAACTGCACTCTCTCTAGCCAAGAGACTGAGGGGGGACGCTTTTTTGTCACGGACCACATCCGGCGCTGACAGGATATGGTCTGTTAGCAGTCGTCCGGGCCCGTAAATAAGTTTTTTCGTTTTTACTGATAGATAATTAGTTATTATCGGTACTGCATTTTAAATAAAAATAGCGCAAATCCGCTTATGAATTATAAAAGATCAATCCGCTGTAAAGCTAACAAATTGTTTAGGTCCACTGTAAGCGGATTAGCACATTAGCGCTCCCTAGCGGTCTGGCGCCCACCTTTGGAGGTGGGATTGCATCAAGGATCGGCTCTGAGTCCCTTCTTGTTTGTTCTGGTGATGGACCGACTAACAGATGAGGTCAGGCAAGAATCCCCATGGACTATGATGTTTGCAGATGACATTGTGATCTGTGGTGAGAACAGGGAACAGGTGGAAGAGAACTTGGAGAGGTAAATGGACCGCACTTATATAGCACTTTTCTATCTTATCAAGACACTCAAAGTGCTTTACAACACAATCTGTGCCCTTATTTTCCCACTCATACAACACTCTACTAAGCCAATTAAACAAACCATTCTAAAGAGAATAATCCGAGCTTTCTCACATTCATACACCGATGGGACACACATGAGAGGCAATGAGGGGTTCAGTGTTTTGCCCAGGGACACTTGCAAAAGTGACTGCAGGTGGAATCTAATCCCCGATTCTTGCATGGAGGAAGACAGCTCTAACCACTCAGACACAGCTGCCTAGGTGATGAGGTGGAGGTATGCACTTGAAAGAAGAGGAATGAAAGTCAGCCATAGTAAGACAGTGTACATGTGTGTGAATGAGAGAGAGGCTGGTGGAACAGTGAGGCTACAAGGAGCAGAGGTGTAAAGGATTTTTAGGAGGTCAGTATTAAAGTGACACCCTTTACCTTAATTATTTACTTATTCAGATTGAATAGTAATTTACGGATTCTTTTCTTTTTCAGTTTACCCAATATTTCTGTGATCGGTTTATGATGGACAAATAAACCATGAAGTGACCAATAGACGTTGATTTTAGTTGATAGGCCAGGAGACACTACCTTTTATTTAAAATAAATCAACTAAAATTAACACCATTACACTTGATTGATAGATTTCACTTTCTTGCAATTTAACACGCATCAGCACACTTAAATGTAACACAACAGACTTCAGTAATGAGTTGACATATATTACTTTTTTTTATCTGTGGCTCTTAGCTTAAAATGTAGTTACCAGCTTATAAAACCAGATGACACTCTTCCATACGCGTCCAGCTAAGATATCATCACACCTCCAGTAAGCAAACAGCTGCTCCTTTACCTTAAGACGTCCGCCTCAGTTTTGGTAAAGAGCTGTGATCAGCCTTGGACTGACAAGTCGTAGGTCCCGCAAGTCCAAGCTGGACTCCAAACGTGTTTACCTTGTCGTGTCGGCACGCCCGGATTTTCGCAGGGGCTACCCTGGGCTGGAGCCCCTGGCCCCGGGATTTTAGGGGCCCCCAGAGCCTCCGGCCCTGCCCCCTAAGTTTTTTTTTAGTCTCAAACACGTTGTCTCACACAGGAGAAAACTGTTCTTGTCAGGTTTCATGTAAAACTGGATGATTTTATCTATACGCATCAGCGCGGCTGGTCCCCTCCCGCTGCCGGCGGGGGAGGGGGGGTGCGCGCAGCCGGTCCGCTGCCGGCGGGGGAGGGGGGTGGGGTGCGTGGCTGCGGCCGGTCCCCCACCCGCCGCTGGTGATAAGGAAGAGAAAGCGGAGGTGGAGGTTGCAGGAAAGAAAAGTGAGAGGAGCTGGTGTAGAGGGAGCAGCCATACAGGGGCGGCTAGAGGAGATGGAGCTGGGGGCCCCAACCAGAAACGAGGGAAGAGAAAAAATGTTGAAGTGGCTGCACGGGCCAGCAAAATGTGTGCAGAGATGGAGTGGACAGTGACAGTGAGGCTGGTGCTCTGAGTTCAGTGAAGCCTCTGTGTCACAGGCTGACTGAGCCTTGTTATCCTGTGGAAACTTTACTGTCTTCCCTCAAACAGGCAAAAGGACTGAGAGGAGTTAAAGTTGAAAGTCACTTTCCAAACCTGAGAACTTATGACTCAGCCAGACATTACATAAGGCACAAAACAGAATCTGGGTTCACTGACCAAGAAATTTTCAGATTAAAGAAAATAATGAGCAAAGTCAGAAAACAATTCTGAACAAATGATGAACACCAGCATTTTAATTTTTCTTATACTCTTTTTGTACCCACTTTTAAACATCTCACTCAACATGGATTAAAATAGCATCTTTAAAAATCAACGGAGCTAGAGAGGCTGTGAAGCGCGCACTGGTTTACCAAACCATTAAGTATAAAAGCATTGACGTTCTGCTTTTACAAGAGACACATGATGCATCAAATGAGACAGTGGCGCAGGGAAGTTTGTGTTGAAGTCCTGGCAACAATAGCTATTCAGTGATTTTATTTTGTGATGCAAGCATTATATTCTAGTTTCAAACCCTAACATGTGGTTTTGTATTTAACCAGTTCAGGGTTGTTTGTAGTTTGTGACAACTGGCATATTAAAGTTGTGAGTTGTGAAAACTTACTATTCAGTCATTTTCTGCTCATCAAAGCAAAACTAACAAACAAACATACTGATATATATATATATATATATATATATATATATATATATATATATATATATATATATATATATATATATATATATATATATTAGGGGTGTAACGATACACAAAACTCACGAGACGAGACGAGAAAATCACAGATCTCGCGAGAACGAGACGAGATTTTAACATTAGTTCAAGAAAACTTCAAAGATCGGTTTTATGCCGCAAAAAGGCTTTTATTCTGTTTTAACATGTATTACAAACCCAACTGATGTCTTCATTTTACTGATTGAATCTCCTTAGACCTTAGAACGTTCAACTTTGTTTAAAAAAATAGATATTCACGCAGGACTTTCCAAAACTGACTCTGCAGCCGTCACTCACCAGTGTTGCCAGATTGGGCGGTTCACCGCGATTTTCCTTCTGACTTTTGCGGGTAGAGATTGCTTTGGGTGGGTGGGACTCTATCTGGCAACACCGGTCACACCGGTGTTTACACGCGTGTCTTTACATTCGGGGCAGCGTCGGCAGCGCCGTTACCCTCCATCAATGTAGAGGCGTCTGCGGCACCCTCCATCAGTAGTTGGGGCGTCTTCTATAGCAACTTCATCCGGCGAAGCCATGCTGTCCGTGACGCTGACTTGCTAGGGGCTCTGCTAGCATTAGCATTAGCATCTCGCGAGACAACGTTACCTCTCAACGAGAGATATCGCGGGAGTTTAATATCGCGAGATCTCGTACAACGAGATCTCGTTACACCCCTAATATATATATATATATATATATATATATATATATATATAT
>JBBPBX010003409.1:32420-60453 GCA_038048925.1 Garcialebias charrua
GTATACCGGTACCGGTATATATATGGGCCCCCATGTTGACTCAAGCCCAGGGGCCCCCATCCTCCTAAATCCGGCCCTGGGTGTCGGTGATACTTGCTTTAGTCGGCAGAAGTCGTGGCAGTCATGGTTTTTGGCTCAAGATAACTTATTCCAGAAAGGAATTTAATTCAAAGTTCTGAGCTTACGCTCAGTTCGAAGTGGACTGATTACAAGCATGTTATTAGCCCTTACTGAAGAACGAAGGTCTTTGGCTCTTGACCAAACGTCCGACAGCTTAAAGAGAAAGTTCACATCTCCTCTTCCTTACAGGAACTAGAGGTTCCAGGAAAAGCTTGAACCCTTAGTAGAGGATCTGAGATCAGTGACTCGTCCCTCTCCGATTGGTTCAAAAGAACCAGTCGAGGAGTTCACTTGCTGTTATCAAGATTCAAGGTTACAGCCAGAAGCAGAGAGAAATGTTTAGGAAAAAGACAGACGCATAGACTCCAAGAGGTAAAATACTTGGATTAGCGTCTTAACACTTCTAAAACAAATCTGAGAAGCACAATTTGACATAAAATTCAACTCTGACACCATTATATGGTCAAGTAACAGTAATGCTCCACATTTAAAGAATAACACAGCATATAACATATGTGATCATAAGACATATTGTAAATTACAACACTGCTCATGAATAAACACAGGTGATGCTCTGATTATATTTGTATTCAGAACAAAATCAAAGATAGAAATAGTCTCTTTTTGAGTGAATCTGTCCTTTGATTCAAACTAATAAAATAAATTGTGTTAAATGTCTGGTTACTGAAAGGGTCAGTGAAAAGCATCACTGAAGAGTTCAAAACACTTCAGTTTGACCCTGGGTAGGTCCACTACAGAGGTCACAAAGGTGCAAGGCTTCAAGTACTTGGGGCCACTGTTTATGAAAATGGGGAATGTGGTAAAGAGGTGAAAAAGAGAGTCCAGGCAAGATGGAGTGGATGGAGAAAAGTTTCAGGAGTGATTTGTGACAAAAGGGTGTCAGTAAAGGTCAAAGGAAAAGTTTAGAAGACAGTGGTGAGACCAGCTACTGTATGTTGGCAACACGACGGCTCAGTGGTTAGCATTGTTGCCTCACAGCAAGAAGGTCCTGGATTAAATCCCCAGTTGGACCTGGGGGTCTTTCTGGTAGAGTTTGCATGCTCTTCTCATGCTTGCGTGGGTTTCCTCCGGGTACTCCAGTTTCCTCCCACAGATCATAAACATGCATGTTAGGTTGCCTTCAGGCCCAGGCCTCCCTTGCAAAAGAGATCTGTGATCTCAGTGGGAGTTGCCTGGTTAAATAAAAGGTTAATAAATTAATTAATAAATGTTGTATCATCTGGAGACAGAGAAATGACAAAAAAACAGGAGAAAGAACTGGAAGTGGCAGAAATGAAGATGTTGAGGTTCTCCTTAGGAGTGACAAGGATGGATAAGATCAGGAATGAGATCATCAGAGGTACAGCACATGTTGAACAACTGGGAGATAAAGTTAGGGAGACCAGACTGAGATGGTTTGGACATGTCCAGAGGAGGGACAGTGGTTTGGACATGTCCAGAGGAGGGACAGTGGTTTGGACATGTCCAGAGGAGGGACAGTGGTTTGGACATGTCCAGAGGAGGGACAGTGGTTTGGACATGTCCAGAGGAGGGACAGTGGTTTGGACATGTCCAGAGGAGGGACAGTGGTTTGGACATGTCCAGAGGAGGGACAGTGGTTTGGACATGTCCAGAGGAGGGACAGTGGTTTGGACATGTCCAGAGGAGGGACAGTGGTTTGGACATGTCCAGAGGAGGGACAGTGGTTTGGACATGTCCAGAGGAGGGACAGTGGGTATATTGGTAGAAGGATGTTAGAAATGCAGCTGCCAGGAAAAAGACAAAGTGAAAGGCCAAAGAGGAGACATATGGATGCAGTTAGAGAGGACATGAAGGTAGTTGGAGTGAGGACAGAGTGAGATGGAGGATGACTCGCTGTGGAGACCCCTGAAGAGGGAAAAGCCGAAATAAGATCAAACTTTCCTGCTGCTGCTGAGATCACTTTTATTTTTCATTTGTTCTGTTCTGTTAATAACGTGACAGATGAATGCAACAACGTTTTCTTTTTCCACCATCACTGAGTTTTCATTTGTACATATGGTACATGCGTACAGCTGTTGGTGTGGTAAGGGTTTGCTTCTGGTTCCTCTTTGTGTTGTTTGCTTACAGCGTGAATTACTGTAATATGTTTCTGCTCTTCAAGAGCCTGGCTAATTTTCATTTTCAATTGCTTCAGTCAGTTTCAGTGGATGGAAGTATCGCCCCTCTTGTTTAAACCTAACCATTACTTTCCCATTCTTCTTCCCCAGTTGTTTGCTCTGCCTGCATTACCGTAGTTTTCTCAGACTTGCGTTTGTTTTTGTGTTTTTGCTAGAGTCAACTCTTGCCTTGCTCTCTTCTGATCAGCTTCTACTTTCCTGTATTTTCCTCCGTGTTCTTTTCATTTGTGAAGACCTCAACACCATCCATTCCACCTCCACTGTTTTGACCTGACGTGGAAGCCATGAAGCTATATTCAGTGTGCAGACTTTGCAATCCACCAAAGTATTTCAAATTGTACCGTTCTTGTAATGTTGTCCAGCCTCTCCTCCTCCGTGCGACTGACTGAATGGACCAAGACTGGTTCATTCAGAGTCACAAAGACGAGTTAATCAATGAGTTTGATTAGCTGCACCGGGCTGATGCTAACCTTCTACTGTCGATGGAAGCAATAAGAGGGGGCTCATTTCCCCACACTGCCTTGATTTTTGTTTTTTATGAATAAGCAACAATCTGTCGTTTCATATAAAATATTTTGTGGGATGTTGAATTTAATTCATTTTCAAAGCTTGTGTAAACCTGACACATATTAATCCCCAGACATGTAAACTCTAAGAACTGAATGATTTAATAACGTAACTGTATTCCCAGTGATTGAACCGTGATCATTGTCTGAAGCTTATAGACTAAACGTTTAAAGCCCCAGTCAGGTGAGTCTTACCTTCCACCAAACACAATGACAGGACAGGCAGTGGCTGCCAGCTGCTGCTTCAGCTTGGTGATCATGATGGCGTAGTCAGCGAGGGCCTGCTCCACCGTCAACAGGCCCACCTGAGGGATGTCGAAGGAAATGTTGCCAAAGGGCAGAGACTTGCCATAGTACCTCTGGAAGATAAAACATCATGAGAAGATGTTCAAACAGATGGAAAAATCTACATCCTTCTGGAAAAACATATTTTATTCATTCCTTTAACTCTCATGACTGAGAGAATATCTTCTTCTTCTTCTTTCGGCTTTTCCCTCTTCAGGGGTCGCCACAGCGAGTCATCCTCCTCCACCTCACTCTGTCCTCTGCATCCTCTGTCCTCACTCCAACTACCTTCATGTCCTCTCTAACTGCATCCATATATCTCCTCTTTGGCCTTCCTCTTTGTCTTTTTCCTGGCAGCTGCATTTCTAACATCCTTCTACCAATATACCCACTGTCCCTCCTCTGGACATGTCCAAACCACTGTCCCTCCTCTGGACATGTCCAAACCATCTCAGTCTGGCCTCCCTAACTTTATCTCCCAGTTGTTCAACATGTGCTGTACCTCTGATGATCTTATTCCTAATCTTATCCATCCTTTTCACTCCTAAGGAGAACCTCAGCATCTTCATTTCTGACACTTCCAGTTCTTTCTCCTGTCTTCTTGTCAATGCCACTGTCTCCAGACCAAGAGACAGCTGGTCTCACCACTGTCTTGTAAACTTTTCCTTTGACCTTTGCTGATACCTTTTTGTCACAAATCACTCCTGAAACTTTTCTCCATCCACTCCATCCTTCCTGGACACTCTTTTTCACTTCTCACATTTCCCATTTTCCTGGACAGTGGACCCCAAGTACTTGAAGTCCTGCACCTTTGTGACCTCTGATCCTTGTAGCCTCACTGTTCCACTGGCCTCCCTCTCATTCACACACATGTACTCTGTCTTACTACGGCTGACTTTCATTCCTCTTCTTTCAAGTGAATACCTCCACCTCTCCAAGTTCTCTTCCACCTGTTCCCTGTTCTCACCACAGATCACAATGTCATCTGCAAACATCATAGTCCATGGGGATTCCTGCCTGACCTCATCTGTTAGTCGGTCCATCACCAGAGCAAACAAGAAGGGGCTCAGAGCCAATCCTTGATGCAATCCCACCTCCACCTTGAAGCTATCTGTCACTCCTACAGCACATCTCACCACTGTCCTGCTGTCCTCATACATGTCCTGTACCAGTCTAACATACTTCTCTGCCACTCCAGATTTCCTCATGCAATACCACACCTCCTCTCTCGGCACCCTGTCATATGCTTTTTCTAAATCCACAAACACACAATGGAGTTCTTTCTGACCCTCTCTGTACTTCTCTATCAACATCCTCAAAGCAAAGATGGCATCTGTGGTGCTCTTTCTTGGCATGAAACCATACTGCTGCTCACAGATAGTCACCTCTTGTCTAAGTCTTGCTTCCACAACTCTCTCCCAGATCTTCATTGTGTGGCTCATCAACTTAATTCCCCTGTAGTTGCTACAACTCTGTACATCACCCTTGTTCTTAAAAATGGGAACCAGCACACTTCTTCTCCATTCTTCAGGCATTTTCTCACCCTCAAATATTCCATTAAATATTTGAGTCAAAAACCTCACTGCCACCTCTCCAAGACATTTCCAAACCTCCACTGGTATGTCATCAGGTCCTACTGCCTTCCCCTTCTTCATTCTTTTCAAAGCTTTCCGGACTTCACCCTCACTAATCTTTCCCACTTCCTGGTCCACAGTTTCTATGACCTCCACTCTTCTTTCTCTTTCATTCTCTTCATTCATTAGCTCCTCAAAGTAATCCTTCCATCTTCCCATCACACTCTCCTCACTTGTTAGAACATTACCATTCCCATCTTTAATAAGCCTAACCCGCTGCACATCCTTTCCAGCCTGATCCCTCTGTCTTGCCAATCGGTACAAGTCCTTCTCGCCCTCTTTAGTGTCCAATCTCCCATACAACTCATTGTACGCCCTCTGCTTTGCCTTAACTACTTCCCTCTTTGCTCTATGTCCCTCTCTTTATATTCCTGTCTCCTCTCTTCAGTTCTCTCACTGTCATATTTCTTCTTGGCTAACCTCTTTCTTTGAATGGCGTCCTGCACTTCACTATTCCACTACCAGGTTTCCTTATCATCCATTATCTGTCTAGATGACACACCAAGTACCTTCCTACCGGTCTCTCTAATTGCTGTTGCTGTAGTAGCCCAGTCATTTGGAAGCTCTTTCTTACCACCCCAGAGCCTCTCCAGCTCCTCTCTGAATTTCTCACAACATTCTTCCTTCTACATTTTCCACCATTTGGTCTTCTTCTCTGGTTTTAATCTTTTCCTCTTCTTCACAACAACAGTCATTCTATACACAACCATCTGTCTGGCCACACTCTCCCCTGCCACAACCTTACAGTCTCAGAGTCAGAGTACTTTTATTAACATTGCACAAGTTTGCACCAGTACAGCGTGAATATGTACGCACAGTCATCCTGAAGGGGGCGAGTGTGTGAAGCTGCTGCTATCAGACCATATGAGACATCTTATCACATTAATGTATGTTCTTCAGCGCTGCCTCTCCCATCCGTATCGGGATGAAGGTCAAAGGTGTGAAAACAAGGAAAGAACCATGAGGGTCACAGCGTTGGTATTAAAAAAAAAGATATATCACATTTTGTCTTTCATAACACCATATGAGACATCATAAAAAACTATACCAGAAGCACACATTTAAGACAAATCACATTTGCATTTGATCTCAATCAGGTTTCCTCTTCTACACAGAATGTAGTCGACCTGCGTACTCCTTCCTCCACTCTTATAGGTCCCTCTANAAGCCTGAGGTAACTCCTGTCTAACTTTTAAACTAGGGCTCCAGTATCATAAAAGGGGGGGGGGGAAAAAATTTTTTTTTATAAGCACCTCACAAACTAGTTTAAAGTATGCAAGGCCAAAAAATGTATACACATAAATGTGTACCGGTAATCACGCACACATATACAAACGTAAAGTTAAATTAATCCCAATCTCAAATTAATTATCAATCAATCCAGGACTAACCCAAGATTCAGCTCAAAATAGTCAACAGGTAAACGAGAAAAGGAAAAATGTTTCATTTCAAAAATGTTAATAGTTCAAAAAAAGCCGCAACTAAAAAAGTCTCAGATAATCAGAGTATGGGCAGAGTCCTGCTCATCTGTTCCTCACCTCATGTAAAGAAAAGTTTAGTGTAATAATCAAAGCCAGTGCGGGAACAGCGCATTGCTCATCAGTAAGAAGAAAAGTTTAAATATTACCTTGCCTCCAGCGATGAGGAAGAGGAGGCAAACGTTGCCAATACAGAAAGTGTCAACAGACTGGACAGCGTGTCCCCGCGACCCGCTGACTCCGCCCACTCGTCTCCAGCACCCTCAGGAGACAAAGTGGAGACAGCGGTGAGGAGCGCCGACGAGCAGGAGGAACTGAATGTCGAGTTCTTCAAAAACGTCGACACGAAGATCTCTATACCTCGGAGAGCTCGGATGAAAGATCAGGTATCAGAAAGTGAAAATACTACATGTCTCTGATGCCTATCTGGTATGGACCATCACAGAGGGTTTTAGACTGTTGTATAGTGTAGTACACTGTTAGAGACTGTTGCAGACTGTTGTAGATGGCTGCAGACCGTTTTACTCTGTTGTAAACTGCTGTAGACAGCTGCAGACTTCTGTAGATCTATGTAGACTGTTGCAGATAATTTTAAACTGCTGTAGACTGTTGTAGACAGCTGCAGACTTCTGTAGATCTATGTAGAATGTTGTAGACTACACTGTTGTAGACAGCTGCAGACTTCTGTAGATCTATGTAGAATGTTGTAGACTACACTGTTGTAGACTTTTGCAGATAATTTTAAACTGCTGTAGACTGTTGTAGACAGCTGCAGACTTCTGTAGATCGATGTAGACTGTTGTAGACTGCTGTACACTGTTGTAGACTGTTGCATATCATTTTAAACTGCTGTAGGCTGTTGTAGACATCTGCAGACTTCTGTAGATCTATGTAGAATGTTGTAGACTGCCTGCAGACTGTTGTAGACAGCTGTAAACTACTGTAGGAAGCTGTAAACTGCTTCAGAAAGCTGCAGACTGTTGTAGACTGCTGTAGGCTGTTTGAAGCTGCTGTAGACTGTTGTAGGCCGCTGTAAGCTGTTGCAGATTTTTGCAGACTGTTTGAAGCTGCTGTAGGCTGTTGCAGTCTGTTGTAGGCCGCTGTAAGCTGTTGCAGACTGCTGTAAACTAATCTAGACTGCTGTAAACTCATCTAGACTGCTGTAAACTCATCTAGACGGCTGTAAACTCATCTAGACTGCTTTAGACTATTGCAGACTGTTGTAGACTGCAGTAGACTGTTGTAAACGGAAGTAGTCTGTTGCAGACTGTTGCAGACTGCTGTAGACTGTTGCAGACTGCTGTAGACGGCATGCAGACTGCTGTAGACTGTTGCAAACTGCTGTAGACTGTTGCAAACTGCTGTAGACTGTTGCAAACTGCTGTAGACTGTTGCAAACTGCTGTAGACTGTTGCAAACTGCTGTAGACTGTTGCAAACTGCTGTACACTGCTATAGACTGTTGTAGACTGTTGCATATTGCTGTAGACTGCTATAGACTGTAGGCTGTTTTAGACAGTTGTAGACTGTTGACTGTTGCAGACTAGGGCTGAACAATGGACCTTACCAAGCTCCGCCCAGAAACGCCCCCTAAGCTCCAAGATGGCTGCCCGTCTCCCAAGCGCAGCTTTGTTGTCAATAGAAAACATGGCGTCGACTGACTGCAGGGTATTTTTGAGTCGAATAGTGTATCATTTCTGCCAGATTCCAACAAAATATCAGCCATGACAATGGACAGGGGAACCAACAAGTTCATGTTATTTTTTTTTGTGGACGTTATCAAGTTGTTTGATCCACGCGATGCCTCCAAACAGCGTGCGCGTCACCGCTAATGCTACCGTCTGATGGGGAAAACATCAGCTCCTCACACGCTCAGGCTCAGCATTATTACAGCTGTGGACAGGATCACTGATGCCTATTGTCCTGCAAGGCTGGGTAAGTCAGGCATTCATGGTTTTGAGGGTTACTTTTGAAATCAGCGATTTCTATTGTTGGCAAAAGTTTGTGTGCCTTGGTCGCAAAGCTAATGCTAACTGTAATCTCCATTCATTCCTTAAGTGGTTGGTTAGCCGTTGCTGCTTTAGCTGCTAAACACGCCGACAGCGACTTTTGTGAGGGCTAACGAGCTCAGCCGTCTGGTGTGTTAGTTAAAATCCAGCCTTCGTGTCACGATTTTGTGCAGTTTTAGGTGAAATCGACAGTAGAGCTCGTTGTGTTAGCTAGCTCATGTGGGGTTAGCGGAGCTGTTTCTTCCCAACTTCCAGGACGTTCAGTGAACTGTGGCTTTCTCTCATCGTGACCGCGTGTTGTTAACTAGCAGGTTTCAAAAGCAGGTCAACCCTTCTCTGCTGGTGAAAGGAATAATTGTTCAGTTTTGTGGTCGTGCACAAGCTTTGATCCAAGCAAGGCATTCAGTTTCACATATAGGGAAACGGTGAATTTTACTTCCACAAATACGGTCAGGGTACCTGACATCTCCTGTACAGATACCCCACTGACGGTGGAGGACAATTTTTCCAGCCCTGACGCAGAAAAAATCTGCACGTATGCTAGCTAGCAATGTAAGTAGCATGTGGTGCCGGTCTCACAAACGCTACCGTAGCGTTTGTTTTGTGAGACCGGCACGCACGTGGAAGCTGCGCTGTGACGTGTTATGGGCATTAGCCAATGAAACGCGGCCCTGTGGGCGGAGCTTGGTAAGGTCCATTAATTGCATTTGCAATAAAATCACGATATGATAAAACAAGATTTTCTAATCGCGAAGGCTGCAATTTGATTGGTCACATGACCTGGTTAAGTGACTTGTGATGTGGAGCAAACCAGAGCAGCAGAGAGTGGGAGAAGTCAACACTGCGCTTTAACCAGTTGCACAATGACGTCAGGCTCAACACAAGCTGATAAATCTGAAAGTTTGGTACCAAAGAGGGGCAGCACGTCCGTTGATGGCTATAAAAAAAACAAGACGCTGTGCGTGAGTTTTTTTTTTTTTTTACATCTAAAAGATTTAATAAGAACAGATACTAGTTTATTTTGTGTTCACTGAGTTTGAATTCCCAGAAAATAACGAGTTGGTTAAAGCAGATTCTCTTTATGCTTTTTGCACTTTATTTTTTATGATGTTACTGGCTGGAAAGCAGTAAGTTTAAAAAAAATTATATCTAATTTTTTACATTTATTTATTAACAGTCATGTGAAGTTCAGACAGTAGTTAGGAAGTTCACTTAACATGTTTACTATTATGTTTATGAAAAAGAAAAAATAGAAATGGTGAAAAGAAAAGGCATAGATTTATTTGCTTTATTGTAATCTCTGCTTTAAATAAATCTGACATTGTTTATTATAAAACAGATTGACTTATTGCTTCTGTTTGTTGGAAAATACTTGAGAGAAGATATTAAAAAATAATGGCGTTTTAAATCGCAATTTATAGAAAAAAAAATTGCAATTAGATTATTTTCCAAAATCGTTCAGCCCTATTGCAGACTGCTATAGGCCGTTGTAGATTTTTGTAGACTTTTTTAAGATGGTTGCAGACTGTTTTACTCTGTTGTAGACTGCTTTAGACTGTTGTAGACTGCCTTAGACTGTTGTAGACCATTGTATAACCACTGTAGACCATTGTAGACAACTGTAGACTGTTGTAGACTGTTGTAGACTGTTGTAGACTGTTGTAGACTGTTGTAGACTGTTGTAGACTGCTGTAGACTGCTGTAGACTGCTGTAGACTGTTGTAGACTGTTGTAGATGTTAGACGTTTTACTCCGTTGTAAACTGCTGTAGACTGTTTTAGACTGCTGTAGACTGTTTTAGACTGCTATAGACTGTTGCAGACTGTAGGTTGTTTTAGGCAGTTGTAGACTGTTGACTGTTGCAGACTGCTATAGACTGTTGTATACTTTTGTAGACTGTTGTAGATGGTTGCAGATTGTTTTACTCTGTTATAAACGGCTGTAGACTGTTTTAGACTGTTTTAGACTGTTTTAGACTGTTTTAGACGGTTGTAGACGGTTGTAGACGGTTGTAGACTGCTGTAGACTTCTGTAGACTGTTGTAGACTGTTGTAGATGTTGCAGACTGTTTTATTCTGTTGTAGACTGCCACAGACTGCTGTAGACTGCCACAGACTGTTGTAGACTGCCACAGATGGTTGTAGACTGCCACAGACGGTTGTAGACTGCCACAGACGGTTGTAGACTGCCACAGACGGTTGTAGACTGCCACAGACTGTTGTAGACTGCCACAGACGGTTGTAGACTGCCACAGACGGTTGTAGACTGCCACAGACGGTTGTAGACTGCCACAGACGGTTGTAGACTGCCACAGACGGTTGTAGACTGCCACAGACGGTTGTAGACTGCCACAGACGGTTGTAGACTGCCACAGACGGTTGTAGACTGCCACAGACTGTTGTAGACTGCCGTAGACTGTTGTAGATGGTTTTATTCAGTTGTAGACTGTTTTACTCTGTTTTAGACTGTTTTAGACTGTTTTACTCTGTTTTACTCTGTTTTAGACTGTTTTACTCTGTTTTAGACTGTTTTACTCTGTTTTACTCTGTTTTAGACTGTTTTACTCTGTTTTACTCTGTTGCAGACTGTTGCAGACTGTTGTAGACTGTTGTAGATGTTACAGACTGTTGCAGACTGTTGCAGACTGTTGTAGATGTTACAGACTGTTGTAGATGTTACAGACTGTTTTACTCTGTTTTACTCTGGCCCCTGGCCAGAGTAAAACAGGAGAGGGGGCCAGGTAGCTAGGAGAAACGGCCGAGGACGGAGTCTCAGCGTGGGCTGGGACTTAGGCTCTGCCAGGCTGGAGGTGGGAGACCTCCAGGAGAGGGGGCCAGGTAAAACAGTCTGTTACAGACTGTTTTACTCTGTTTTAAACTG
Organism: Garcialebias charrua; assembly: GCA_038048925.1. NCBI lineage: Eukaryota > Metazoa > Chordata > Actinopteri > Cyprinodontiformes > Rivulidae > Garcialebias > Garcialebias charrua. The sequence goes on from JBBPBX010003409.1 coordinate 43,551, forward strand.
ATGTAGTCTGCTGTAGACCATTGTAGACTGTTGCAGGCTGTTGTAGATCGATGTAGACCAGGGGTCACCAACGTGGTGCCCCCAAGGACCATTTGAGGTGCCCGCGGACCTGTTCTAAAAATAGCACAACTCACTACTAAGCTGCATTTAAATTTTCATTTTATTCAGTTATTCTTTTTTTGTATTTATACAGTATATATTTTAAAATGTCTATCTTAAAAATATGTTCTTAAAAATATGTTTATTATACTTTTTTTTCAATTTACGCTTTATTTCTGAAGAGTTTATCAAACTGGTGCCCTTTGTATGACTCCGTACCCACGAAGTAGCTCTCAGTTTCAAAAAGGTTGGTGACCCCTGGTGTAGACTGTCGCAGGTTGTCACGACGAGCGAACTGGGAATGACATTGTGTTATTGTGTGAATGCCTATAGGTGTTCACACTATTGAGATCCAATTTTTTTTCTCTACGTGTTTTGGCATCTAACTACTCCCGCAGTTTTTGTGCTATTTCACCTAAATCAAAACTTTCAGCTGTTTCAGGATATGACAGCTATGACATTTGGTATTGGTGCAACTTTAGCTTTTTGAGATATTTAGCCTTTTATGCCATTTTTGCTCTCATTGAAAATGAATGGAGCTCCTTTTACATATTTCATAACTTTTGATCTGTTTACAACGTTTTACTGCTACTTTCACATTTAGATCTGATTCAACTTATTTCAGCTTTGTGCAAATTTCTGGGAAAATTCAGCTAGTTCAGCTAGCTGTTGTGCTACTTTCAGCTTCATTCAGCGAACTTCAAGATTTTTATACTTCAAACTTATTTTGACTAATTTCAGCTTGTTACGCACCTTTCACCATATTTCTGTAGGTTTCAGCTATTTCTGCTATTTCAGCTAGCATTTACCATATTTTCTGGTGTATAGGTCGCACCGGTGTATAGGTCGCACTGTCCAATTATCACCAATAGATTGGAAAAATCCCTAGATAGGTCGCACCGGTGTATAGGTCGCACCTACGTTTAGCTCTGCTGCAAATGTCTGCCACAGGAGCGCACAGCAAGGCTTTTAAGAAGATTAACACTTAAAAACAATTATTTGTTTGATAAAAATTATAGCAAATATGTGTCTGAGCTGAACTTTTCCTTAATAAATGAACGTAATTGTGAAATGAGCTGGATTTAAAAATTTGTTTCGCCGAAAGTGATAACAAGCCATATATAGGTCACACCTGAGTATAGGTCGCAGGCCATGAAAAAACCATAAAAAGGTGCGACCTATACACCGGAAAATACGGTAGCTGTTTTTATGCTAATTTCATATTTATCAGCTAATTCGTTATTTTTGGCAATCATTTAAACGTTTTTCAGCCTAATTCATGAAAAACATGCTCTCCCAACTTCCTTCTAATAATTTAAGCTTCTTTCTGCTTGTTTTAGCAATTATTCAGCTGTTTTTGGCAAAATACAGCTTTTTTTCCGATAATTACAACTTTATTGTGCTATTTTTTGCCTTTTTCAGCCTTAAAGCTGCACTATGTAACTTTTGTAATGCAGTCTGTAACTTTTCTAACAATATATTTTTAACATATTTCTTCACTCTGTCACTATCTACTGACAGACTGGTGTTAGACAAAGTAATCTCTGAAAAAAACTATAGTCCCCTTGCTTCTCTATCAGCATTTATAAAAACACTGAAAACACAGAGTGACCCGGACAATGACAGCCAATAAAAACAGAGTTGTTTGTCACACCCCAACCCACGCCCCCGCCTGTCCCAGCCTCAGCGCCGCGCACGTTCTCATTCAAAGGATTGCAAAGCGATGCAGGACTAATAATAATAATAATAATAATAATAATGAATTCAATTTATAACGCACTTTACATTAGTGAAAATCTCAAAGTGCTACACACATTGAATGCTACACACATTCATACACCGGTAGCGGCAGACTACCATGCAAGGTGCTTTCCAGTCCTACCGGGAGCAACTCGGGGTTAAGTGTCTTGCCCAAGGACACAACGACACATGGTGTGGGGAACCGGGATTCGAACCGCCAACCTTCCGATCGGGGGACGACTGCCATTACCACTATGCCACGGACTGTTTTGTATGTGACACAAATGTATTAAATATCCCTTCTTCATCCCAGAGCTGGACTTTTATTTTGTTTTTTTGCCAAAAGTCAAGTGATCGCTTCATCCTTCACTGACAGGAATGAGGAAATGGATTTGTCACGAGCGGAAGAAAAAAAAGTCGCAACGTGGCTGCATGAAGCTCTGCTGATTTCAGGGTGTTTTTGTGTTGTTGGACCAGTGCTTCATGGTTTTGTTTTATTTTTTAGAACATTTTATTAACATATAATCACAGAATATTGAAGCGGCTCCGAGCGGACATGCAGCAGGAGGCGGAGCTGAACTCAAGTTCAGCAGAGCACGGACTGTGGCTCCCCCTCAGAGTCATATACAGGTAGTCCCCGACTTACGAGCGAGTTCCGTCCCTAGGGGGCGCTCGTATGTCAAAAATTCGTAAGTAGGATCACATAGTAAAAAAAAATAAAACATATATTATATATATATTTTTTTTTTTACTTTTTTTTTTATTTTTTATAAATGAATACATGTACAGTACTGGACAGTCACCAAGCACTTAGCCTATCCTAACACAGTTTTTAAAGATGAAGGAATAAGTTGAATTGTCTCCCTTTCACATGGAGCCTGCAGGGAGGAGGGAGACAATTCAACTGACTCCTTCATCTTTAAAAACTGTGTTAGGATAGGCTAAGTGCTTGGTGACTGTACAGTACTGTACATTTATCTATTTATTAAAAATATACAGTATATACAGTATTTTTATTTTTTTATTGTTTTTTATTTATAAATAGATAAATGTACAGTACTGTACAGTCACCAAGCACTTAGCCTATCCTAACACAGTTAAGGAGTCAGTTGAATTGTCTCCCTCCTCCCTGCAGGCTCCATTCCCATAAAGGGAGCTAGCTCCCTTTATGTGAAAGGGAGACAATTCAACTCACTCCTTCATCTTTAAAAACTGTGTTAGGATAGGCTAAGTGCTTGGTGACTGTACAGTACTGTACATGTATTCATTTATTAAAAAAATAAAAAATAAAAAAATTATTATTATTATTATTATTTTTTTTAAATGAGATGCATGCTCGTAAGTCCGGGACCTCGTAAGTAAGAGCGCTCGTAAGTCGGGGACTACCTGTATGGCTCTGAGGGGGGCCTTGATCAGAAGGACTCCTACGTCCGTCTGCTCTTTGTGGACTTCACGTCTGCCTTCAACACCATGATCCCCCAAACTCTGATGGACAAACTATTCACACTTGGACTAAGCCCCTCCCATTTGTAACTGGGTCCTGGACTTTTTAACAGACAGACCACAGTCAGTGAAGATCCACAACTTCTCCTCCACCATAACCCTCAGCACTGGCTCTCCTCAAGGATGTGTGTTGAGCCCTCTTCTGTTCACTCTGCTCACATATGATTGTACAGCCACACATCCAGGCTGTCATATTGTTAAGTTTGCAGATGATACAGCTGTGGTGGGATGCATCACAAACAATGATGAGTCCAGCTACAGACAGGAGGTGGAACATCTGGAGAGCTGGTGCAAAGAGAATAACCTTCACATGAATGTGAAGAAGACAAAGGAGATGATTGTGGACTTCAGAAGGAACAAACACACCCACACCCCACTGAACATAGGTGGATCAGTGGTGGAAGTGGTCTCCAGCTACAAATACTTGGGTGTACACTTGAATGATAACCTCAGCTGGAGCAACAACACCACCAGCCTGATCAAGAAAGGTCATCAGAGACTCTACTTCCTCAGACGGCTGAGACGAGCTGGTCTGAGCAGCCCAGTCCTCACCTCCTTCTACAGGTGTGCAGTGGAGAGCATCCTGTGCTCCAGCATCAACGTGTGGCATGGAGGCTGCACAGTTGAAGAGAGGAAAGCTCTACAGAGAGTGGTGAAGGCTGCACAGAAGATGTTGGAGTCAGTCTCCCCACCATCACAGACATTTACACCTCCAGATGCAGGAAAAGAGCCACCTGCATCATGAAAGACCTCACTCACCCAGCACACTCACTCTTTGCCCCACTCCCCTCAGGACGGAGGTTGAGGAGCATCAAGTGTAGAACCACTAGACTGAGGAACAGCTTCTACCCTGAGGCTGTTAGACTCATGAATAAATAAATAATAAGAATAAACACTGCAAAATATCACATCATGCTGATGCTGATCTGTTTCTTGTTGCTGTGTTCATTTGTGACCATCTGCTCATACAGACTCATGTTCGTGCTGCTGTTTGTAATGATGTTTTTCTATTACATTAGGGCTTAGTGTATTTCTAGTTGATGTTTTTCTTAGTTAATTCTAGATGTTATTACTGTTTTTCTCTTACATTTTGTTGTTGGATGTAACTGGGACCCTGTGTACATAATCTCATTTCATCACATGTACCACATGCGGTGCAAATGACAATAAAGACTCTCTGACGGAGCCGAGCCGAGGAGGGGGGTGTGGTCGTGAGATGGAGTGAGTTGCACTTGCCAGTGCTCCGGGTAAAATTTATTTTTTAGTACCTCCAAGCCCTTTATATGTAATATTCTTTGCCTATTATCACGCACACAACTTCCATCAAGCATCTCTTTTGAAGATTTTGGATTGAAAATGTCTCAAAAGTCGACAAGATCCAAGAAAGACGCTGAGAAGGATGACGATGGCCTAATAACCCTCGAGGCAATTACCTCGCTGCTCGAGGAACACCGCGCGGCTCTGTCAGCTGAGTTCAAACAAACTTTTAATCAGCTGGATCTCAAACTGGACCAGACCCGGCTCGCGGTGGAGGAACACGGCCAGCGTGTGTCATCACTGGAACTTGTCACTAACGACCTGAGCCAGCGCATGTCGGAGGTGGAAAACACCTGCTCAACTCTGCAGGAGGAAAACGCCAGACTAAAATCTAAATTAGCAGATTTAGAAAGTCGAAGCAGACGGCAGAATATTCGTGTGCTGGGTTTACCGGAATCTATTGAAAGCGGACGTCCCACAGACTTCTTTTCCAACCTGCTGTGCGACATCTACGGGCGTGACACGCTTCCTTCTCCACCCGAACTGGACCGGGCCCATCGAACCCTCGCTCCGAAACCCGCCTCGGACCAGCGGCCGCGCCCGGTTATCCTGCGAGTGCACCGGGTCCAGGTGAAGGAGCTCATGATCCGGGAGGCTCGACGCAGAGGCAGGCTTGAATACCAGGGGAAACCGGTGCGGATCGTGGAAGACTACAGCCCAGAAGTCCTCAACCAGCGAGTGGAATATAAGGAAGTGATGTCTGCGCTGTATTCTTTGGGTCTAAAACCTGCTCTGCTTTTTCCTGCTCGACTTCGCGTGACTTTACCTGATGGACACAGAAAGTGGCTGGGCTCTGTGGAGGAGGCGCAGAAGTTCATTGACACCTTTCAAGCTTCACAGCGCAAGTAATATTTAAACTTTTCTTCTAACTGATGAACAATGCGCTGTTCCCGCACTGGCTTTGATTATTACACTAAACTTTTCTTTACATGAGGTGAGGAACAGATGAGCAGGACTCTGCCCATACTCTGATTATCTGAGACTTTTTTAGTTGCAGCTTTTTTTGAACTATTAACATTTTTGAAATGAAACATTTTTCCTTTTCTCGTTTACCTGTTGACTATTTTGAGCTGAATCTTGGGTTAGTCCTGGATTGATTGATAATTAATTTGAGATTGGGATTAATTTAACTTTACGTTTGTATATGTGTGCGTGATTACCGGTACACATTTATGTGTATACATTTTTTGGCCTTGCATACTTTAAACTAGTTTGTGAGGTGCTTATAAAATTTTTTTTTTTTTTTAATTCTCTCCCCCCTTTTTATGATACTGGAGCCCTAGTTTAAAAGTTAGACAGGAGTTACCTCAGGCTTTAAAGCTGCAGTATGTAGCTTTTTTTATGAACATATTTCTTCACTCTGTCACTACCTCCTGACAGACTGATGTTAGCCAGGTAATCTCTGAAAAAAATTAAAAAAAAATATTGTCCCCTTGCTTCTCCAGGTGGTAAATAAGCATTTCTAAAAAGAAAAGGTGACCCGCCATTTTCCAGCCAATAAAAACAGAGTTTGTAACCAGCCAATAAAAACAGAGCTTGAATTTGAATCAGCCAATAAAAACAGAGCTTGAATTTGAAATTCAACAGACCACAAGGGGGCAGAGCCACATATGGCTCTGAGGGGGAGGGATCAGAATGCTTTGCCTGTTGAAAATATTTCTAACTGCTGCAGTTCTACAGAAACTGCATACTGAACCTTTAACAGCGCAAGTACAGTAATATTTAACTTTTCTTTTGACTGATGTGCAACGCGCTGTTCCCGCACTGGCTTTGTTTATGTTTACACTAAACTTTTGTTTACATGAGGTGACGAACAGATGAGCAGGACTCTGCCCATACTCTGATTATCTGAGACTTTTTTTTTGGGGGGGGGGCTTTCTGGTTTTGTATTTAGGCACATAAATAATTGAAGTAGGCCTATCCATGTATAAAAATGGGTGAAATATATAATGTTTTCAATATATTATTTTGAACTATTAACATTTTTCCTCTTCTTGTTTACCTGTTGACTATCTTGAATTGAATCTTGAATTGGTCTTGGACTGATTGAAGATTTAATTTAGGATTAGGATTAATTTAACTTTGTTTATATGTGTATGCGTGATCACACATCTATGTGTACATTTTTGGCCTTGCATGAGGTGCTTATACATTTTTTTCCCTCTTATGATACTGGAGCACTAGTTTAAAAGTTAGACAGGAGACTTATTTTTAATTTCTATGGAGCTTGCTGCTTCTGTCTGTTGCAGCTGTCCAGGGTGGGAAAGGGAGGGGGGTGGGGGGTCCATCACTGCCATTAATTTATATTTTCTTTCACTTTGCCAAGAACTGCACAGCCATCAACACATTAGACTGTATTACCTACCTTTCTTATACAAATTATTAGTAATATGAGTGGTCAGTTGGTGTTGTCAAGCTGGAACGTCAAAGGTTTGAACCACCCCGTCAAGAGAAGGAAGGTGCTTTCTCATTTAAAACAGTTAAATACAGGCATTGCTTTCCTGCAGGAGACTCACATTAGAAGTGACGATAGCAAACGATTACTGCAAACATGGCACGGGCAGAGTTTCCATTCCTCATTTCGAGCAAAGGCTCGGGGCGTCTCGATCCTCATCAGTCAAGACATTTCATTTGAACCTTTTCAAGTTAACTCAGATAAATATGGTCGTTTTGTGATTGTTTCCGGTAAATTGTACAACACACCAGTAGTGCTAGTTAACGTTTATGCCCCAAATACGGATGATGTTGGTTTCTTTGAGAAATTATTCTCACTGCTCCCGGACCTAAACACATACTCATTGATACTCAGTGGTGACTTGAATTGCTGGTTGGACCCAGTTTTGGACAGATCCTCTACAAACCCTGCCACAGCCAGCAGGTCGTCCCACACTATTCGTGCCTTTCTATCTAAGTATGGCCTGTGCGATGTATGGCGTTTTTTACACCCAGCTGAGAGAGAATATTCTTTTTTTTCTCATGTTCATCATTCATACTCGAGGATCGATTACTTTTTCATGGACAACAAACTTCTTCCCTCTGTCCGTGGCTGTGACTACCACAGTATTGTCATCTCAGACCATGCACCTGTCACTCTGTCTTTGTCCCTCCCTGACATTCCTATAAGGAGTAGACAGTGGAGATTCAATTCAACGTTACTGTTAAACAATGATTTTGTTACATTTATAGAAAAAGAAATAACCTTCTTTCTATCCATAAACAGAACTCCTGGGATCCCACTGTCAACAGTTTGGGATACCCTTAAGGCCTATCTTAGGGGACAAATCATTTCATATACCGCCCGGCTGAGGCAAAAATCTCAAAAAGAAAGAACTGATTTAGCCCAGCAGATAAAAGAAATTGATCAACAATACGCTCAAAACAAATGCCCTAATCTGTACAAAAAAAAAGTAGAACTCAAAACTAAGTTTGATTTATTGTCTACATACTCAATAGAACAATCACTTTTGAAAAGTAAATCATCATTTTACATACATGGAGAAAAGTCAGGAAAACTACTGGCAAATCAGTTGAAGGGTGCCATGGCTAAACAAATCATCCCTAAGATCCAATTAGAGAACGGCACCACAACTCTAGATCATTTACAAATTAACAGAGCATTTAAGGACTTTTATTCCCATTTATATACTTCAGAATCCCAAACCAACAAGAATTTATCTTCTCAGTTTTTCGAAAAGACCAACATGCCAAAACTCACACCCAACCTGAAAGATGCACTGGAGATCCCAATATCCCTGACAGAAATTGTGTCAGCTGTATCGGTAATGCAGTCTGGCAAATGTCCGGGTCGTGACGGCTTCCCTGCTGAATTTTTTAAGAAATTTTCTTCATTACTTTCCCCACTCCTACACTCGGTTCTCTGACGCCAAAAATACACTACACGCGGCTCCGCTCCGCCCCGCTCCGCAGGTCGCAGCTGTGCGAGTCCAATTTCCATTACCTGCGCTCAGCTCAGGTCCGAGTGGATGCGCTGCTCCGAGACGCATGCGCGGGAATTGCGAGATCGCGCGATAAATCAAGTGATAAATAAGTAAGTCAGAACAAAACAATTCACTCGGTGGAAGAAGGAGAACAACAGTAGAGACTGCTGCCTTGATATTCTCTCGTAAATGAGCTACAGGACATGGTTTGAGCAACAGGAAGTGATGTATTACATTTCAGAATAAAATACTTTATTTATTTCTTGTATTTCTTTTTATTTCTTGTATTGCGTTTGTAGGCGTAGTCATAAATGATAGTTTGACAGCATTTTTGTACAAATAAATCCGTATAGAGCTAGGATTAGTCCGCCCGTGGTGATTTTATTTTGTAAATACGGAAGTTGTGCTCGTTCCTTTTCCTGTTGGTGCGACGTAATCTTCAAAAGTTGACTCCGGCACAGCTCCGGCGTCCGGCAGAAATAGAAAAATTTCTAATTTTGACGGACTGCCGTCCGCTCTCCGCTGCTCGCCGCCGCCGTGCGGAGCCAGTGTAAATTCTGTCATTGATTATAATGGGTGCGTATTTGCTGCGGAGGTCGGACCGGAGCGGGGCGGTGCTGCAAAGCGTGTGGTGTAATTTTGGCGTTTGACCAAGGATCCCTTCCGAAATCTTTTTTAGAGGCCTGCATTACCCTCATTGCAAAGAAAGGAAAAGACCCAACTCACTGTTCCTCTTATCGACCAATCTCCCTTTTAAATACAGACGCCAAAATTTTAGCCAAAGTTCTTGCTCAAAGGTTGGAAAAGATCCTTCCTTTCATCATATCAAAAGACCAGACTGGATTCATTAAAGGCAGGCACTCCTTTTTTAATGTCAGACGCCTTTTGGACATTATTTATTCTCCTTCGGATACTGTTCCTGAGTGTGTTATTTCCCTTGATGCAGAGAAAGCATTTGATCGGGTTGAATGGGACTACTTGTTTAATGTTCTTGACAAATTTGGTTTTGGCCCCAATTTCATTACATGGGTGCAATTAATTTATTCACATCCCACCGCAACCATTCGTACCAACTCTCAGATATCAAAACCCTTCAGTCTACATCGAGGAACTCGCCAGGGATGCCCACTGAGCCCTATGCTCTTTGACCTGGCAATTGAACCTCTTGCCACTGCTTTGCGGTCCTGTGACACAATTTCAGGAATCTGGAGAGGCGATATGGAGCACAAGGTCTCCCTTTATGCTGATGACCTTTTACTTTTCATTTCTCATCCGACTGACACGCTGCCCTCCGTTTTATCATTACTTGAGGAATTTGGAATAAACTCTGGTTACAAATTAAACCTGAGTAAAAGTGTAATTTTCCCTGTCAATACCCTGGCGCAGACTCTTGACTTTGGTAAATGGCCTCTTAAAATTGAGAAGACAAAATTCTCTTACCTGGGTGTTACAGTTACGAGGAGGTATAAAGATTTATATCAAGAAAACTTTGTCTCTCTGTTGAATCAGACAAAGCAGGCATTATCCCGATGGTCACCGCTTTCCATTTCCCTCACAGGCCGTATTAACTCAGTCAAGATGGTCACTTTACCTAAGTTTTTATATCTTTTTCAAAATATTCCTGTTTTTATCCCTGGTTCATTCTTTGTTCAGTTAGATTCCATCATTTCATCATATCTGTGGCAAGGAAAACGTCCACGCTTAAATAAGACACATCTCCAAAAAACTAAGGCCGCAGGCGGTCTTGCCCTTCCAAATTTCCGCTTTTATTATTGGGCAGCAAACTTGCACTGTCTAGCATTCTGGTCATTCTATTACAACAGGCCTGACAGCCCTGACTGGGTAGAGATGGAGTCACAGTGTTCTGGGAAATGGTCCTCCGTGGCTTTCTTGGGATCCTCACTCCCGCTTCCACCACTTACAACTGTTATAAATCCAGTTATAAAACACTCACTAAAAATCTGGGCACAATTTCGTAAATATTTTGATTTCCCTAGTCTCTCTCTTTATAGTCCTATTATGTCTAACCAACTTTTCAAACCCTCATCTCAGGACTCTGTTTTTAAAGAATGGCAAAGAAGGGGTATAGTACGCTTCAATGACTTGTTTCTCAATAACACTTTAGCTTCATTTCAACAACTATGTGAAAAATTTAGTCTTCCCCAGTCCAATTTTTTTAGGTATCTCCAAATACGGCACTTTATTACTCTTCATTTGTCCAACCTCTCCATTTCAACTGATAGCAGTATTGTTGACACTATTCTTTCTTTAGACCCAAATAAAAAACAGTCCATTTCATTCATTTACAGTAAACTATTGGATTTGAAGCGTGCTTCCTCAGATAAAATCAAAGCTGCTTGGGAAGAGGATCTCGGCTCCTCTATTTCAGAGGACTCTTGGACCTCCATACTCAAACTGGTGAGCTCCAGTTCTCTCTGTGCTAGACATTGTCTAATACAATTTAAAGTGGTGCACAGAGCTCACATCTCTAAACTGAAATTGTCCTCTATGTATCCTGATGTCAGCCCATACTGTGTGAGATGCAAACATGCTGAAGCCTCTCTCTCCCATATGTTTTGGTTTTGCCCATCTCTGAACAAATATTGGCGGGAAATCTTTCAGACTTTATCACGTGTACTAGATACACGTCTGAACCCTGACCCACTGATTGCTCTGTTTGGTCTTGTAGAGGGCATGACAAACCTAAATAAAAACCAACAACATGTAATATCGTTCACCTCTCTCCTGGCCAGACGAGCTATTTTGCTTAGGTGGAAAGAACCGTCTCTACCCACTCACGCTCAGTGGTTGGCTGACATCATTCATTCATTCATTCATTCATTCAACCTTTATTTATACAGGCTAGCCTCGTTGAGTCACGGGGACTCATTTACAAGAGGGACCTGTCTCACTCACACCAAACAACCATCCACTCTCACACTCATCATGTCCTGTTTAAAGCTGGAGAAAATCAGATTCACACTCCAACAGAAAGCGGGTAAATTTGAGAATGTTTGGGGACCTTTCCTGAATCTGTTCAAGTCTCTCTGACAACACAACTCATTCGGGTTAATGCAGTCTCTTGGCTATTTTACCTTCTACTTATTTCTTTCCCTTTTCTTTTGGCAGTGATTGGGTAGGGATTATTTTCTATGTTATTATTATTTTTTTATTTTCATTTTTTTCTCCCTTTGGTGTGGATTATAATGTACATGTTACAACTCAAATTGACTGTTGTTTTTTTCCCCGTTGTTGTCGTCGTCGTCGTTGTCGTTGTCGTTGTCGTTGTTGTCGTTGTTGTCGTTGTTGTTGTTGTTGTTGTTGTTGTTGTTGTTGTTGTTGTTGTTGTTGTTGTTGTTGTTGTTGTTGTTGTTGTTGTTGTTGTTGTTGTTGTTGTTGTTGTTTGAAAAAAAGGAAAAAATTCAATAAAAAAGATCTTGAATTTGAAGACTCTCTGACAACAGAAAGTTACACATAGCAGCTTTAATGGGCACAATTAAGCTCCCTTTACTTTGTTTAGGAAATTTAAGCTTCATTCTAAAATTCTTTAGCTGCTATTCAGCCATTTCTTAGAAAAACAAGGATAACTGTCATTCTATTTCATCCCTCCTGACCGCCAGGGGCGGTGCTTAACAGCACTGGATATTGCTCATGCGCAGGTCGAGAAAATTATACCAACATAGTCACGTGTGACCCCCGGGGATACCGGTGAGTCTATATAAGCACATGACACCGGTAGCCCAGTCCCTTTTCATCTTCTCGCATGCAGGTTGCTTGGTGGTAAGACTGTTAGCTTGTCGCTGTTAGCCTCGAGACTGCGGTCGGAGCTGTGAGGATTTTCTCACCCTCCAGAGGCTGCGCGAGCTCTACCTTACTACAACTTTTGACCTTCAATTGGTGAGTTGTTTCTTTCTTGCTTTACTCGACGGCGGTGGCGCGTTCGCTTCTGCGTCGATTTTTTCTGTTGATGATACGGCGTTAGCCAACCTCCGTGTTCGGCTCGCTTGTATTGATTTATTGATTGCGGCCGTTAGGTCTGCTTCTGATTTATTGATTGCAGCTGTTAGGTCTGCTTCTGATTTATTGATTGCAGCCATTAGGTCTGCTTCTGATTATTGATCGCAGCCGTTTAGGTCTGCTTCTGATTTATTGATTGCAGCTGTTAAGTCTGCTTCTGATTTATTGATTGCAGCTGTTAGGTCTGCTTCTGCTTATTGATTGTAGCCGTTGGGTCTGCTTCTGATTATTTGATTGCAGCCGGTTTTCGGGCCTGCTTCTGATTGTTTACTTACAGCCGTTCTTCCGGTTTGATACTGTTGTGCAGCTGTGTTCGGCTTGCCTCTTTGGTTACTTCCGTCCTGCGGGCTGTTCAGGTGCTCCTGGTGGCGTTCTCTCCTTCACCGGTTCCCTGACCCATTCACTTGTTCCCTAGTGTCACGGGTGGCGTCTCTGCTCGACCTGACCTTGGCGTTGTCTGCTCGACCTGGTTCCTGTATCATTCGCTCATCGACTAGTGTCAAGAGCGGCGTCTCGGCTCGACCTGACCCTGTCCTGTAGCGTGCGATGATGGACACACCGGTGGTTTATTTGACCCTTCTCCAGTTGGAGGATGGTCATGAGATGTGTCCCGCTTGTTTGGGGCCGGATCACCTCAGAGAGGCCTTGACTGATGCGGCCTGCCCTGATTGTATTGTTCTGCCATTGTCCCTATGTGCCGATCGTTTGGCTGCTTTTTCCGGCATGTCTGTGGAGCGTGTGGAGGAAAGAATGGGACCTCCACGTAAGAGGACCAAGAAGAGCGCCAGGGATACGGGGTGTCTCTCTGGGCAAGTAGCCTATCTCACTACTGAGTTGGAGCGAGTGAAGGCACTTGAGTCCCTTAGAGACGAGGGTGACTCTGGTCTGCCGGGTGACCTTGACCCGGGGCAGGGCATGAGTTCGGGATTTTCTGTTCCAGGCGATGACGTTCTGTCACTGGCGGCATCTGATACTGATTTTCGGGGTCCTTCTGAGTCTGACTCGCATGTGTCGAGGACCAGCTCCCATGCCTCTTCCGGCTCTCAATCGGGGGAGGAAGGTTCGGTAGTGGGCGCCTTGAGGACTGCACTCGCCCGGTTGCGCTTGGACGTTCCGCAGTGCCAGCCTGATACTTCGAGTGTTTTTTTTCGGCGTCCTCCTTCTAGGTCGTCCTTTCTGGTTCCCCCTTCTGCCCCCTATGTGAAGGAGATCCATGCTTGTTGGTCGGACACGAAGGTTTTTTCGTGGTTGACCTCTGAGGGCAGGGTCTTGGCGTCCGTGCAAGACGGACCCGCGCTTGGCTTCGGTCACATGCCTTCCGTTGAACCTGTCATAACTTCTCTTATCGTAGCGCCGGATGAGGCCTTAAGGACTAATGCCAGGTGGCCTCAGTGTCGGGTGACTGATGATCTGCTCTGTAGAGCTTATGACTCGGGGGGGCTCGGTTGGGGCGACTCGGCAATTCCTTGTCGCATCTGTTACTAGGACTCTCGGCCTCTCTGGAGGGCTTGGAAGTTGATGGACGCATCCCTTCATACGTTTGCTCTTCTGTCGAGGGAAACTGGTCGTGTTCTGTCCACTCTTGTCTAGGCACGGCGCCAGGTCTGGTTGGCGCAGTCCCCCCTTACGGAGGCCTGTAGGAGGACTTTGTTGAGTCTTCCGGTGGTCCCTGGGGAGTTGTTTGGCTCTACTGCTCTTGCAGCTCTGGAGCGGTCGGCCCAAGCTTCTCTTACCAGACAACAGCTGGCCGGCCTTCATCGCAGGCGATCACAACATCGTGCTGGGAGTGCCTCCGCTTCTTTTTCACTCGCTTATCCGGCACTGCCTACGCACTCCGTCGGGCGGTCACGACCTACTACGGGGCCTTCCACTGGCCAGTGGGATGTCCCCGGTGGTCGGGCTCACGTCACCTATCGGCCTGGGCACTCCGCCCGACAGTCCTCCCGCCCTCTTAAAGGCAGGGGGTTCGGAGATGATACCGGGTTGGCGGTGGGACACTTTACCCCGGACCAGCTCAGTCGTTGGACCGCCCTCGTTCCCGACTCATGGGTGGTGTTGACACTGACTCGAGGTTACACACTACAGTTCCACCGCCGCCCTCCTGTTTCTGGTCAGGTCCAGATGACCGTGATCCGCGACCAGGTGAAAGTTCAGGCTCTAACCCACGAGATAGACGCCTTGCTAGCCAAGGGCGCTATAGTGTCTGTCGACCCCCTGCGGGATCCAGGGGGCTTTTACTCGAGGTATTTTTTTGTCCCAAAAAAGACTGGCGGACTCCGCCCGATTTTAGACTTGAGGGGTCTCGACGTGTTTTTAAAGACTATCCCTTTCCGCATGTTGCGCATCACGGATGTGCTTCAGACGGTGTCCCCGGGCGACTGGTTCACCTTGGTCGACTTGAAGGACGCCTACTTTCATGTCCCTATTGCACCCCACCATTAGCGCTTTCTCCGCTTCACCTTTCAGGGCAAGCATTTTCAGTTCAGGGTTTTTCCTTTCGGTCTCTCTCTTTCTCCACGTGTGTTCACGCGGTGCATGGCCGCTGCCCTGCGTCCCCTGCAGGCCGCAGGGCTGAAGATCCTGCCTTACTTGGACGATTGGCTCATCTGTGCGCCCACAGAAATTCAGGCAGCAGCGGATACACGCACCCTGCTCCGTCACATAGACCGTTTGGGGCTACACGTGAATTGGTAAAAGTCCACCTTGGTTCCGTTTCAGGTGGTCACGTTTCTCGGGGTCACATTAAACTCCATCGCTATGACCGCTCGCCCATCGCCTCAGCGTGTCGGGGACATTCTCCGTCTGCTGCCCTCCTTTCTTCCCGGTTGTGCACCCCCCTTCATTGCTTACCTTAGTCTGTTGTACAAGCTGACTGTGGCAGCTTCAGTGGTACCCCTGGGGCTGTTGTCTCTGCGGCCTCCGCAGAAGTGGCTCGTCTGCCTGAGGCTTTGACCGTCTTGTGCGTTACACCGGCACAGGAAATTGTCGGTGTCTCTTCCATGCCTCGCGTCACTGGTCCAGTGGCGGGACGCAACATTTATGACCGTGGCTGTTCCACTGGGCTTGCTGCTGGCTCGTCAAGAGGTTGTCTCTACCGACGCGTCCTCCACGGGATGGGGGGCGACGTGGCAACGTCAGATCGCCCAAGGGTTGTGGTCCCCGCGGGAGAGACTGCAGCACATCAACGTCCTGGAGTTGGAAGCTGTGCGGCGGGCGTTGCGTCATTTCCTCCCCGGCCTGTGCGGGAGGCATGTCTTGGTGCGGTCGGACAATACTGCGGTGGTCTTTCACATCAACCATCAAGGGGGGACACGGTCAATGGCGTTGCTGAGGCTGACCCAGAGGCTCTTGACTTGGGCGGCCCCTCTTCTTGCCAGCCTGAGGGCAGCCCACATTCCGGGGGTTTGGAATGTGCTGGTCGATTGTCTGTCTCGGGGACGCCTTTCCCCGGGGGAGTGGAGGCTCCACCCGGAGGTGGTGGCGGTCATTTGGGAGACTTACGACAGGGCGTCTGTGGACCTGTTTGCGTCCCGGGAGTCAACGCATTGCCCTGCTTGGTTCTCCCTGGCGGACGGTGCCAGTCCCCTGGGTCAGGACGCACTGGCTCACGACTGGCCGCGGGTCCTACTTTATGCTTTTCCGCCACTTTCCCTGATAGGCCCGACTCTTCTGAGAGTCTTCCGAGAGGGGCATCGGGTTCTTATGGTGGCCCCCTTGTGGCTGGGGAGGATCTGGTTTCCGCAGCTGCACAGGCTCTGTTGCGGCTCTCCAATGCCTCTCCCCCACAGGAAGGACCTTCTGTCGCAGCTGGGGGGTCGGATCCTGCACCCCAATCCTGGCCGGCTCCGGCTTTGGGTTTGGCCGCTACGCGGCCCGGCGTCTCGTTCTCTGGGTATGCCGGTGCCGTTGGGCATACTATGACTATGCAATGTTTTGAAGTTGTTAAGAGTTGATAAATCAAATTTTGGGAAATTTAAGGGTTTTTGAGACAGTATTGAATTTATAAGGTCAAATTAAAGTCCAGTTGTTTTTTATTGAACGCCTTTTTAAAGGTATTGAATTTAACTTCATTATTCCTGCATATACCCTGTTGAGGCGTGATATTTGATAGGAGGGACAGTCCGCTTCATTTTATTGTTTTGTTTTTATTTTTATTTGTTTTATGGTTTCATTTTTACATTTATTTTTGTTTTTTTTGTTTGTTTTTGTTTATTCTTTATTACTTTTCCCGTTTGTTTTGTTTATTTCTTATTACATTTATTTGTTGTTTTGTTTATTTTATTTTTATT
>JBBPBX010003409.1:60792-72086 GCA_038048925.1 Garcialebias charrua
CGGTCTGACAGCCTGTTTGTTTGTTACGCGGGACCCAACAAAGGGCAAGCCCTTTCCAAGCAACGTCTCGCGCGTTGGATTGTGGATGTGGTGGAGCAGGCGTATGTTTTACAGGGTCGCCAACCTCCTGCTGGTGTGCGGTGCCATTCCACCAAGGGCATCAGTGCGTCTTGGGCCGCTCTGTCTGGGGTCTCTTTGGAAACTATCTGTGCTGCAGCCTCTTGGTCATCTCCGAACACCTTTGCTAGGTTCTACAGAGTCAACCTGGCTGCCTTTCACCCACTGGAGAGGATCCTGTCCCAGCGTTCTTCGTTCCAGTAGGGTGGGCACTTGTTTGTTTTTTGGCTATTTGATTCCTCGGGACTCTGTTGGTACTAGTCATACAGTGCTGTTAAGCACCGCCCCTGGCGGTCAGGAGGGATGAAATAGAACAAAAGTTACGACTGTAACTACGGTTCTATGAATCCCGGATGACCGCCAGATTGTCCGGTCCCTCGGAATCATCGTGTTTTTCCCGAGAAGATTTCAAGGGACTGGGCTACGGGTGTCACGTGCCTATATAGACTCACCGGTATCCCCGGGGGTCACACATGACCATGTTGGTATAATTTTCTCGACCTGCGCATGCGCAAGAGTGATATCCAGTGCTGTTAAGCACCGCCCCTGGCGGTCATCCGCGATTCATAGAACCGTAGTTACAGTCGTAACTTTCGATATTAATGCTGTTTCAGTCACATTTGAATATTTGGGATGTCATTAAGAAAAGATTCAGTGAACACATGGAGCTTCTTCCTGACAGTTTCACATCAAACTGACTTCAGTCTCTGTTACCATGCTGATGTCATCAGGCTCGTTTGTGACTCTGAGACGTTTCATCTCAACACAGCTGTTCCCTTCACTTTGTAGTCCAGCTCTCTGGTGATCCACTGAGCGAGCAGGTCGGATCACAGCTGACCCTTCTCACCCTGCATACGGTCTGTTCGAACCACTCCCCTCAGGCAGGAGGCTTCGGTCAATTGGGACCAGAACCTCCCGCCATAAAAACAGTTTCTTCCCCTCTGCTGTCAGACTCTTGAACACTCATAACCATGCTACCTCATAACTTGCCTTGGTCGCTGTATTTTGTATTTGTTCTTTGTATTTTGATTGGGAATCACTGTATCACTGTATTTTGATTGCACCACTCTAATTGCGCTGTTTCTTAGTAGTTTTTGTTCACTGAATATTGTATTGATTGTATTGATGTTTTATGGTTTATGTTTTTTGTGTCTTATGTTTTTATATTTTATGCACCGTTATGCCGAAGCAAATTCCTAGTCTGTGAATCCTGTTCATTGACAATGGCGATAATAAACTGAATCTGAATCTGAATCTGAATCTGAATCAGAACCTCATGAAGATGATATGAAAAGTGAACTTGCAGTTCAACACTTCTTCTTCCTTCACTAACAGAAGCAGACATATCTTGTCACCTTCCATGGTTTCAAAGGTCAGCTTGATGTCATGTGAAGTGTGTGAGCTCCAAGAATGAAGTGTAATCTAAATGTAGAGCAGGGCAGCTGTTTAGTTTGTTTACCAGCTGTTTTTCTGCTTTCTTCAACATGTTGCATTATTTGACAGCTTCATGTGTGCACATCACACTGAAATGATCATTTCTATTGTTCAAGTGTTTTACACATCATTTGTAGACAAGTTTGATTGAGTCATTTCATAAGAAGCTGTGGGCAGCAGTGGTTAGTGCATGTTTGCCTCCCAGCTTTTCTGTGTGGACTTTACATGATCTCTCTTTGCACACATGGCTTTTTATTTGTGCACAAATTCAGCTCACAAAGATTTTGTGCTTGTAAATCACTTTAGTAACCTTGTAAAATAAATGTGTTATTTGTGCATGTGTAGATAAGAATGTGTGTGTAAAAAGATTTGTGTTAGTAAAAATAATGACACAAGTTACAAATCTTTGTTGTGAAGGTCTGTTTACAGATACAAATAAAAAAAACTATGTATAAAACTCTGCGTGAGTTTCAATTTACAAGATGAATTATGAGCAGATTTTTCTTCCTCTCAGCTGATCCAAAGATTAATTGTTTTTTTTTCATTCATTCAACCTTTATTTATACAGGCTAGCCTCGTTGAGTCACGGGGACTCATTTACAAGAGGGACCTGTCTCACTCACACCAAACAACCATCCACTCTCACACTCACACCTAGGGTCAATTTAGAGTCACCAATCAGCCTAACAAGCATGTTTTTTGGTCTGTGGGAGGAAACCGGAGTACCCGGAGGAAACCCACGCATGCACGGGGAGAACATGCAAACTCCACCCAGAAAGGCCCCGGACCGGGATTTGAACCGGCAACCTTCTCGCTGAGAGGCAGCAGCTCTACCAGTTGTGCCACCGTGCTGCCCCTGTTGAAAGTATCTTTGAAATATGTTCAGTGGTTTATGAGATATTTTGCTAACAGACAACAGGACTGATTCCAACAAATTATATCAAGATTTTAGACAAAAATTTTGCACAATGGGCCTCATGCACAAACCGTTCGTACGACAGATATGTGCTTATCCTGTGCGTACGAGTGATTAAGGATCATTTGTGGCATCCAACACTGTTTTCGTATCCTACGAATTTATTCAGATACGAACAAAATCTACGAGTGGTCCGGACCTGTCGTATATTTTAGGAGCGTCAGTCTGCTGTCATCCAGACGGATCTTCTCCACGAATAACTTCATATTTCGTTATTTAGAAAATATTTAGAGTTTAAAAAAATCACGCACCATAATTATTCTTGACAATAGGTTATTCTGTTTGAATTAGAATTATAATTTTAAGTTTAATTTGTCTGGTGTGTCGCGCAGGCTTCAGTGAGTCGTGCGCTCCTTGGTCATCAAAGCCGCTCCTCATATTAACACCCAGGTACATAAAATCCCCATACACCGCCGCAGAACAAGTACGAATTAAGACTGATCTTGTGTCAAACACCATCGGAGCAATAGATTATTATATCTGATTCGAAATATAACCTGCAGAATGTGGTGGTTGCGCGCTGACCAGGAGGTGCGCGCATCATTTGTGCTGCAAAACATGTTGGCACGCGTCTTGCAGCGTGGCATTTACAGTATTGTCCATCCATCTCGCAGACTGATCTCTTCCTGTCCGTGCTGCGGCGAGACGTTTGTTTGAAGCCATTTTCAGATCAAACCATTTATTCTTGATTTCTGATACTGTACGACCCACGGGACACACAGCATGCACTACAATATTAATATGAAGTTAACTGTAGTTTAGAGACATTTTAAAATGCTTCTGTTGAAAAACACATCCGACACTTGCGGGGGGTGGGGGGGTAGCGGTGCGCCACAGCTCTTCTGAATAAGTGAAACTATAATGTAACACAGTACACTAAAATTAGAGATATTTGACCATCCGACACTTGCGGGGGGGTGGGGGTAGCGGTGCGCCACAGCTCTTCTGAATAAGTGAAACTATAATGTAACACAGTACACTAAAATTAAAGATATTTGACCATCCGACACTTGCGGGGGGTGGGGGGGTAGCGGTGCGCTACAGCTCTTCTGAATAAGTGAAACTATAATGTAACACAGTACACTGAAATTAGAGATATTTGACCATCCGACACTTGCGGGGGGGGGGGGGGCAGCGGTGCGCCACAGCTCTTCTGAATAAGTGAAACTACACAGTTGTTTACAAACTTTACACTAACATTAAAGATATTTGACCATCCGACACCTGCAGGGGGGGGGGTAGCCACAGCGCGACTGAGAGCAGATCTCCGAACGCGTGAAGTTCCTCATTTTACTTCATGAGTTTGAATGAATGGACACTTCCTGCTGTCAGAAGGCAGGAAGCGTCTGCTGCTCTCCACCCCAGAATGAATGGGTCTACCTCCTGGGTTTGGATGTGGGCTGCCCCATGTAGGGAGCAGGTACATGTCTTGGACCTAGGGGGTATAGAGTGTGCATCGGGATTATGAATGGAGCGTGTCGTTATTGTTTGTCTTTCTGTGACTGAGGGTGAGGATGAGGGTGGGTCTGAATGAGTGTGTCTGTGTATGAATGTTTAAGTGTCAGGCTGGGACTTGGACTGCCCCCTCTCTGATACTTCTGAGGCTACCCAGTGTCGCGCTCCTGCCACGTGGCCCCCTGGTGGGTGTTCCTCTGCCTACGGGCGTGCTTGGGGCCCTCACTATCTGGGGCTGGGCGCTTGGGCGTTTGTCAGCTCGGCCTGGTGGCTGCCTGGTGGGGCTCGGGTCCTCTGGTCCTGTCAGGTCTGGACCTGAGGGATGGGCGTCCCCGGTGCCCGAGCCTCGGTGACCGGCCCTGGGGCTACGTCGGTGCAGCGGGCTCCGGCGGGGGCCTGTGTATTGTCGCTGTTGACCCCGGGGGGTCATTGTGTGTGGTCCCTGGTGGGGTTCGTCCGGTTCTTCCACTTGGTCGGATCTGGGGAGTGGACGAGTGGCTCGTCCTGTTCGGGTGGTCCTGGGGACTCTGGGCTCGGGGTCCTTCCTGGGGTCTTGGGCTTTGATCGCCCCTTCGTCTGTCTCGGGCTTTGGGGGGACGGGTCTCTGATGCTTCACAGTCGCTACTAAATGTTCTATTGGAGGAACCTCATTCACTTATGCATGCTCACAACCACACACAAATGGATGCAGGGATGTATAGTAGATGTATGTAGATGGGTATATAAATGAATATAAATATATATGTATGTATATTGTATATATATTTGTAGGTATGGGTATGTGTATTTATAGAAATATTTGCAAGGTCATGAATATTATCAGTCTTTATGCTTGTATGTTTCGTTGTTGTGTTCTGTCATGTGCTTTGCAGGATTGTGGACGGAGGTTTGGTGTGTTTGCCTTGTGCTCTTTCTGTGGACAATTGTTGTTTTGTTGTTTTGTTTTGTTTTGTTGTCTCACTTTCTCTTTTCTTTCTTTCTCTATTAAAAAAAAAAAAAAAAAAAAAAAAAAATAAAAAAAAAAAAAAAAAAAAAAAAAAATAAAATAAAAAATAAAAAAAAAAAAATATTGGAGTGAGAGGATGGCTATAAGGTGTGAAGGGAGGCCATCTATAAATGGAAAAAAAAAAAAAAAAGAACACCTACATGCTGCTGGCTTTAAAGTCAGTAAAACTAAACTACAGGTGACAAGATGACAGGTGTCCTTCCTGGGGAGAATGTTCTCTCAGAAGGGCCTTTCATCTTCTCACCGGGACATAATTTTACATAATCCAAAACCACAGACAGTGAAAGAGATGCTGTCATTTCTTGGACTGACAGGGTACAGCAGAAATTACAGGTAGTCCCCGACTTACGAGCGCTCTGACTTACGAGGTCCCGGACTTACGAGCATGCATCTCATTAAAAAAAAAAAAAAAAAAAATTTTTTTTTTTTTTTTATTTTTTTTTTTTTTTTTTTATAAATGAATACATGTACAGTACTGGACAGTCACCAAGCACTTAGCCTATCCTAACACAGTTTTTAAAGATGAAGGAATAAGTTGAATTGTCTCCCTTTCACATAAAGGGAGCAAGCTCCCTATGGAGCCTGCAGGGAGGAGGGAGACAATTCAACTGACTCCTTCATCTTTAAAAACTGTGTTAGGATAGGCTAAGTGCTTGGTGACTGTACAGTACTGTACATTTATCTATTTATAAATAAAAAACAATAAAAAATAAAAATACTGTATATACTGTATATTTTTAATAAATAGATAAATGTACAGTACTGTACAGTCACCAAGCACTTAGCCTATCCTAACACAGTTTTTAAAGATGAAGGAGTCAGTTGAATTGTCTCCCTCCTCCCTGCAGGCTCCATAGGGAGCTTGCTCCCTTTATGTGAAAGGGAGACAATTCAACTTATTCCTTCATCTTTAAAAACTGTGTTAGGATAGGCTAAGTGCTTGGTGACTGTCCAGTACTGTACATGTATTCATTTATAAAAAAAAAAAAAAAAAGTAAAAAAAAAAAAATTTTTTTTTTTTTTTTTTTACTATGTGATCCTACTTACGAATTTTTGACTTACGAGCGCCCCCTAGTGACGGAACTCGCTCGTAAGTCGGGGACTACCTGTACATTCCAGAATATGCAGGCCAAACACAGATTTTGTGCGCTTTGGTTAACAAAAAGGCATAAGAAACCCCACTGCAGAGCTAGACTGGGATGAGGAAGCTGAGAGGACTTTTATTAACTTGAAACAACAGATGAGCAGTGCTACAGAGTTGGCGTTGGCTGACTATGGACGTCCCTTCTACCTTGATGTCTCTGAAGCTAACGGGGTGATTAATGGTGTCCTGTTTCAGAGACATGAAGGAAGGCACCGGGTTTTGATGTATGTGTCCTGTTTACTTGACAATATGGAGAAAAGACATCCACCGGGCACTCAGCACGCAGCAGATTTGGCTAAGCTGGTTCAGAAAACTGCACATTTGGTGATGGGTCATACACTGAATATTTTAACATCGCACAACGTAGTGGCTTTTGTGAACTCACAGAACTTCACCATGTCACCATTAAGACAGCAAAGGATCAACAAAGTCCTTGAAGCACCTAACTTGTTGTTCACACATGAGGGCATCAACATGGCAGACAGGTTAGGTGTAGGCAAACCACGTGTGTGAGAGGAGAGTTGAGGTTGATGACAAAGTCAGACCAGATTTGAAGGCTGTACCATTAGAAGAGGGACACGTGGTGTTCTGTGATGGAAGTTGTTTCCGTGGACAGGATAGACAGCTCAGTACTGGTTTTGCAGTTGTGTTTCAGACGGATCAGGGTTTTGACACTGGTGTGTGAGAAGTTACAAGGGGCCCAGTCGGCGCAAAGGGCAGAGGTCAGGGCTCTGATTTCTACATTACAGTGGGCAGTAGGTCAGAAGGTTACCATCTTCACAGACTCTGTCTACGCATGTGAGGCTGTACATGTGGAGCTCGCTCAGTGGATGAGAGGTGGTTTTATGACAGCAAATGGAAAATCGATCAAACGTGAGGCAAACATAAGAGAACTAGCAACAGCCTTAATGTTACCAACATAAGTCGCAATTGTGAAATGTAAAGGTCATGACACAGACACATCCTACACAGCAAAAGGAAATAGTCAAGCTGATTTGGAAGCAAAAAGAGCATCAGGATACATCAATTGGAGTCAGATGGTGGTGGTTACACCAGAAGAAGAGAGGGACATGAGATGGGATGAAGAAACCATTGCATGTTGTCAACAAGGGGTGGCTCCTGAAGAAAAAACAGTGTGGATGGACAATGGAGCTGAAGTAAGGCAAGGTAGATTGTGGATACATCCTGAAGATGGAAGATGGGTTCTTCCACTGAGCCTGAAGAAGAGCATTTTCAAAGAAGTGCACGAACTGGCACACGTGGACGTCCATCAGATGAGGAGGAATGTCCTCAACTGGTGGCACCCACACTTGAATTAGATGCTTAAAGCGTTTGTAAAATAATGCACGTTATGTACTTTAATAACTCCAAACCCACGATCAAACCGCGCAAACAAGGTAAATTTCCAACTGAGATGACGCCAGGTCATGAGATAATCATTAATTACACCGACATGATTGAACCGGTAAAGGGTTTCAAATATTTACTGGTTTGTGTTGATACATTCAGTGTTGATACTTTCAGTGTGGCTGCCCCCCGCCTGTGGAACTCTCTTCCTGACTGTCTGAGGGTCCCACAGTCACTGGTTGACTTTAAGAGCGGCTTGAAGACCTTTCTTTTCAACCGAGCATACTATACCTCCTCATGATTCTACTTTTGATCTTAGTTGATACTGTTATTGATTTTACTTGTTTTATTACTTGTTTTATTGACATTTAATTTCTGTTGCACCGTGTAGCACTTTGAGATTTTCATTAATGAAAAGTGCGTTATAAATTGAATTCATTATTATTATTATTATTATTATTATTATTATTATTACATTCACCGGTTGGCCAGAGGCCTGGCCTGTGAAAAGAGAAGACAGCCAAACTGTGATTAAGTGTTTAATCAATCATTACATTCCTAGTCATGGTTTTCCTGCTAAGATCAGATCAGATAATGGTACTCATTTAAAAAATGCAGATCTACAAAAAGTTGAAAAGGCTTTAGGCCTCAAGCATGCTTTTGGTACAGTTTATCACCCCTAGTCTCAGGGGAAGTTTGAACGATTGAACAGAAACCTGAAAGAAAAATTGGCTAAAATCTGTACACAGATTAAAACTAATTGGCTTGACGCTCTACCATATGGCTGTGAGAGCTTCTGTAAATAGGGGTACAGGTTTCACCCCTTATGAGTTAACTACAGGAAGGTCATTTCCAAAGCCTCAGCAAAACATTGAATGGCCCTCAGAAGAAGTAACAAAAATGTCACACAAAATGTACATTGAAACACGAGGTCACAAGAGGTCGCTTGTCCAGTTTCCACCTGCAGATTCTTGATTCCATCACTCCTGAGGATGAAAGGCCTGAGTGTCCTGTATCACCTTGGGTGCTTCTCAGGGTCACAAAACGGAAGTGGGCGGAGCCAAGGTGGACGGGCCCGTTTGAGGTCACTGAGCACACCTCATATGCGGTGCGCCTAAGAGGTAAATGTTCAACATGGTATCATCTGAGTCAGTGTGCACCTACTGACGAGCCACAGAGGTCGTTACATCAGGGTTCTGTGAGGTGCGGAGGTGTTATGAGCTGCTGCTGAGGAAAACTTTAAACCTGTGCGTGAGTATGACTATAAATCATTGGTAAGTCCATATTTATTTAAACACATTTGTATAATTAATGTAAGGTCATAAAAAAAGGGATACTAAAATTTAATAACGATTTATTTTTTCGCTGAACAAAGCTGGACGGGGAAACTTTGAAGAGCCTAGAATTGTTTGTTGACGATTATTTTGAAAAGCTAGTCATGAGCAAATCCAGTACATCCGGCGCTGCTAGCGAGTCAGCTAATGCCCCGTTAGCTAAACGACACCGAGAGGGTAGCTCAGATAGCTCGACAGAAACGTCCGCGGACAATTCAGGCTTCACGGCTATATTGGAATCAATAGACAAGAAGTTGTCTAGCTTAGACGCCCGGCTGGCTTTGGTAGAGGTGTTACACAAAGAATTCCAGAGTTTGAGAGAATCGCTCGAGTTCAGTCAACAACAGGTAGCATCTCTAGCTAAAGAAAATACGGAGTTGAAGGGGACCGTGAGACAAATAACAGACCAGATTACGCAGCTTTCTGGGGATAATAAGAAAATGAAAGAGTCATTGTTAGATATCCAAGCTAGAAGCATGCGGGAAAATCTAGTTTTTTCTGGAATTCCGGAGAAAACGGAGGAGGATCCGGAGGCCTCGGTCCGGGCCTTTATTCAGAACCAGCTAAAGTTGCCGAGTGACACTGTCAAATCGATCACTTTTCATCGAGTTCACCGCCTGGGAGGTAAAAAACCTGAGAATACTACTAGGCCACGGCCAATAATAGCTAAATTTGAACATTTCAAGCAAAAAGAACAGGTTAAAAGCCGAGGTAGGGAACTTCGTAACACACATTTCAGTATGAACGATCAATTTCCTGTAGAAATTCTGAATAGACGGCGCATTTTATTCCCAATAAGAAAGAAAAATATTAGCGAAGGAAGAAGAGCTAACATCTCGGTGGATAAACTCTACATAAACGGTCAGCTGTTTAGAGATCCAGAGGCTACTCCTTGGCTGTATTAGCCATATAATCAAGGTAAGAATTATTTCGGTTGCTAATATTAATTGATATTATTAAATATAGTATTTATTAATATTACTTACCAGCTATATTTATTTTCTTCAGCACAGCTCGGTTGGTGGGGTCACACAGATCGTGGTGGTACACAAGGTGTGATGGCACTTGATGTGGTAGGAGGGTTCTTTTATTTTTTCTTATCTGAGTTATGTTTTCATGTATATCATCTCTCTTTGTTTTCCTGTCTATATTTTTCTAAATTAACAATTGTCAGAGCACAAGCACAGGGGTTCACATTCATCTTTATATATCCATACATTTACTTCATAAATGAAAACTTCCCTGATTCAATATATAATTAACCTTTAAGGAATATGTTTTTGTCTGGATATATTACTATCTTTTGTATTTGTGACAATGGGTGTGGTTTAGCTATATTATCATTAGCACAGGTATGGGTACCTTAGGGTTTGTCACATGGAACATTAATGGAGCCGGTAGCCAACGTAAAAAATATAGAATTTTTAACCAGATTAAAAGATTAAAGGCAGATGTTGTATTACTCCAAGAAATTCATAAATTGGCATCAACTGTGGAGGAGCTTAAATCTTCAGAGTTTCCTAATGTATTCTCAGCATGTTATAATTCAAGACAAAGAGGGGTGGCAATTTTAATAAATAAAAATGTTAACTTCACAGTATTAGATCAGGTTATAGACCCGCACGGTAGATATATAATATTAAAGTTATCAATATTTAGACAAAATTATTGCATTGTTAGCATATATGGACCGAATGTAGACGACGCAGCTTTTTTTCATGATTTTTTTTCCACCCTATCAAATCACATGGACTCCTCACTGGTGATGGGAGGTGATCTCAACTTTGGTTTAGATGACAAATTAGACAGACTGAATGCAGCGGGAACTCAACGCAGTTGGCAATCTATAAATATAGTTAAACAGTATATGAATGATTATGGGCTCTGCGATGCATGGCGTTGTTTTCACCCTGATAGCAAAGAATATTCTTTCTTTTCACATGTGCATCACTCATATTCTCGTCTAGATTATTTCATAGTAAGCAATTCATTGATGGCAAACATTTCAGACACTAAGATACACCCTATTGCTGTCAGCGATCATGCACCAGTTACTGTAAATTTAGATTTTAAAAAAACAACAACAAAAAATATAAATTGGAGATTAAATACATCACTGCTACAAGAAGAAGAATTTATACAATATTTTAAAAAAGAATGGGCATCGTATCTAGAGTTTAATGACTTGCCAGGAACTTCAGCATGTACACTTTGGGAGGCTGGGAAAACAGTCATGAGAGGTAAAATAATATCCTATTCATCAAATAAAAAGAAAAAAGAAAATAAACGTATTGATGAATTAGAGAAATCCATTAAATTGTTAGAAGGTCTACAAGGTGAGGAAACACAGCAAAAGCTACGCAGATTAAAATTAGAACTAAATGAATATATTGATAAGAAAAATAAATTCTTGATACAAAGACTTAGATTAGATCA
This sequence comes from Garcialebias charrua, assembly GCA_038048925.1. Classification (NCBI taxonomy): domain Eukaryota; kingdom Metazoa; phylum Chordata; class Actinopteri; order Cyprinodontiformes; family Rivulidae; genus Garcialebias; species Garcialebias charrua. The sequence continues at coordinate 72,042 of JBBPBX010003409.1, forward strand.
TTTTGAATACGGTAATAAATCAGGGAACTTTTTAGCTAATCAACT
>JBBPBX010003410.1:0-36395 GCA_038048925.1 Garcialebias charrua
TTCTGTCCAAACCTTTGTCCACAAAGATCACAAGCAAATGCTTTCTGTCCTGTGTGAACTATCATGTGTGTGTTTAAAGTTGACTTATGTCCAAACCTTTGTCCACAAAGATCACAAGCAAATGCTTTGTGTCCTGTGTGAACTATCATGTGTGTGTTTAAAGTAAACTTCCGTCCAAACCTTTGTCCACAAATATCACAAGCAAATGCTTTGTGTCCTGTGTGGACTATCATGTGTGTGTTTAAATTTGTCTTCTGTCCAAACCTTTGTCCACAAAGATCACAAGCAAATGCTTTGTGTCCTGTGTGGACCATCATGTGTGTGTTTAAATTTGACTTCCGTCCAAACCTTTGTCCACAAAGATCACAAGCAAATGCTTTCTGTCCTGTGTGAACTATCATGTGTCTGTTTAAATGTGACTTCCGTCCAAACCTTTGTCCACAAAGATCACAAGCAAATGCTTTCTGTCCTGTGTGAACTATCATGTGTCTGTTTAAATGTGACTTCTGTCCAAACCTTTGTCCACAAAGATCACAAGCAAATGCTTTCTGTCCTGTGTGAACTATCATGTGTGTGTTTAAATTGACTTCCGTCCAAACCTTTGTCCACAAAGATCACAAGCAAATGCTTTCTGTCCTGTGTGGACTATCATGTGTTTTTTTAGATCACCCTTTTTGTTAAATTTTTTTCCACAGTCTTCACAACTAAATGAGTTCTGTTTTGACTGTTTTTTCTTGATTGAGCCTCCAGTTTTCTTCACTTCAACACATTCCTTGACAACTAAACAACTTGAAGACATCACTGACTGACTTGTCTTGTGAAATTGTTTCCCACGCTCACTGAAGCTGCAAGACTTCTTGACAGTGTGTACGTCTGACTCAGGAGCTCTGCTCTCCTTCCAGTCTTTGTCACTGTCTTCAGGTTCTGATCCATAGTCTGATAAGTCTTTTAGCTGAGAGTCAGAGTCATGTACATCATCGTCATCATCATCCTCATCAGATTCCTCACTGACTTCAGTCTCTGAAGAGCTGCAATCATCTCCATAAGTATCTAGATCTGGGTTCCTGGTAGTCTCTGCTCTTCCACAGTCCTCTCCACCAGTTGCTGTTTTCATCTGGTCAACTGAGCTGCTGGTTGGAAGATCTTCCTCTTTTACTTGGTGCTGATAAAGCTGTAAAAACAGAGGTTTCTTTTCATCTTCCTCACTCTTCAAAGGAACAGCAGTGAATGCAAACCCAGTGTCATCAGTCTCCTTTTTCACACAAAACTGCTCTACCTCTTGACTGGTCCACAGTTGCTCCTCTTCCTCCTTTATGTTGAGGATATCTGGATCCTGTTGGTCCACACCAAGCATCCGTACTTCAAGAGCTGCTTCTTTAACCAGCACCATCTGCTGAACATCTGCAGGGAACACTGAAAACATGAACATCAGGCACAATTATGACTTTATATTCACACAAATGCTTTAAAGTTTATAAAGCTTTAAAACTTTTTAAATTTCTGCATAAAAATGACCTAAAACTGAGGACTGAGTGTACCAAACCTCAGATGGTATTACTGGGCTTCCCAACTTTCTAGTGCATCTTGCTGGTTTTCACCAACTATCCTGCCGTGGGTAAAAATAGAAAATATAAACACCTCTACCTTATCCCTAAATTCATATCTATACTCAAGGAAATGCAAAGATTTAATAAAAAACACTTCAAACCCTTTTGTTAAAAACACTATCCGAGTATGGTACGATGTACATAAATTCAAAAATGAAACACCAATATTATCCCAGTTTTCTCCGATCTGGGGCAATATGTCATTTGAACCAGGTAGGAAAGATATAGGTTTTAAAACATGGTATTCCAAGGGTTTACACAAAATCGCTGATTTTATTTGATAAAGGGATTATGGTCGGCTTTGAAGATTTGAAACAGAAATTCAACATTCCAAATAAACATTTTTTTAAGTTCATGCAAGTTAGAAATTTCATCTTAAGTACTCAAAAATCGATAGTATTACCCACTCTTACTTCTATAGAAGAGTTGGCAACAAACGGTCATTTAAGGAAGGGTCTAATATCTTGCTTTTATAACAGTATCAAGGACAGCTCTCAGACCTCCTCAGAACACAAAAGAATTGCATGGTGTGAGGACTTGAAATGTAATATATCAGTAGAGGAATGGCAGAGGACCTGTTTGAAAGCACAGACGCAATCTATTAATACTAGGGATGTGCCGATCAGGTTTTTTAAAACCGATACCGATACCGATCACCTATGTGTGACGATCACCGATACCGATCAAAAAACCGATTGCCTATATGTGAGCCGATCACATAAACCGATCACCGATCACCGATCAAATGGCTTACCTGTAATTTATGAGTGCTGCTTCTGGCTACAAGATCTGAAAACTTTTCAGATCTTGTAGCCAGAAGCAGCACTTATGTTATTTTCAGAACCATAAAATCACCATAATTCAGACAAAAACATATTTTTACTAATTTATTTCAGAGAACAAAGTAAATAAAAGTAATTATCAACTGCATTATCAAAGAAAAAAAAGGTTTTTTATTGTTTTAAAAAAAAAACACATCTATTACTTCATATAAAAAACTAAAATACCCCATTTGCTACTTAAAGCTGCACTGTTGGCTGTTTTTACAAATGGCTTTATAAATACGTAAAGTATCATTATTATTATTTTTAAATAATTTCGTGCTTTTTTGAACAACTTCCTGCGGGAACCAGGTGGCGGTAATGCGCTTAATATGAGTTCGCCAACCGCCATTCAACTCTATAGAAGAAGAAGAAGAACCAGGAAATACCGTCTCCGCCATTTTACATTCATTAGTTCCACACTCGGCACTCGGCTTTTGGAGGACTGTTTCTCCCATAAGAGGATGCCTCATACGGATAAATTAACTGGAAACACTCCCTGAACTCTGTGAATGTCTCAGGACTGGAGCAGCAGCTGCGATCACACCGCCGAGCGTTCCTACAGCGCCGCGCGAGACCAGCAGCTCATGGTATGAGCTAAGGCTAACATGCTAAACCGGAGCTGCAGCAGACAGCCGGCTTTGTGCGATCAGAGGTTCCTGGAGCTCGCCTCGATGTCGGACTGGAAGCAGAAGATACCGGGGGACACCCAGCTAACTTGGAATAACAAAGCCGACAGCCTTTTTGAAGCCGCAGCTAAACTGGACTGCCCGTAACTGCGCAGCGGAGCGGACTCGGTGGAGCTACTCGGTGGGGCTTCATGCTAACAGGTGTTGCTTATCGCGGCGCTGGCAGACGGCTTTTGGTAAGTTATTAAAACGTATTAAAACATTTTAATGACGAATTAGGTTTGTTGTGTTGAAGGACTTCGTTGAAATTCCTCCACGAGGTACTTTTTCGTCGCACGTTTTGCAGTTAGCAAACTTCGCATCACAGGCTCTGTGATCGGTAATTGAAGGCAAAAGCCGATCACATCCGCTTTAATGATTATCGGTGCCGATTGATCGGTTACCGATCGATCGGCACATCCCTAATTAATACTCAATTTAAATTACCGGTAATCCAATACAAATGGCTGATGAGAACATATATTTCTCCAACACTACTAAATAAATGTAATCCCAACAATTCTGATACATGTGCCAAATGTGGGGATGAAGGCACTTTGATTCATTGTCTTTGGGAATGTCCAGAGATTCAGAAATTATGGAAGGAGGTTTTGGACAAAATTTCACTCATTATCGGTACTAAAATTGATCCATGTCCAAGGTTGTGTATCCTAGGAATCTTCCCTACTCAAATCCAATTAAAGTGATCAAAAATCCATAATTTATTGTCTGGTCCAGGCCAAATATAGTATAGCCAGAGCCTGGAAATCTATGGTTAGGCCTCAAATAAAAACTTGGATGTCTACATTATCAAGCTCTCTTGCCTTGGAGAAACTTACATTTATGATTAAGGGTAAATATGATGTGTTTAAAAAATATGGGATACATTTTTGATTTTTTTGGAAAATACGAATACTTATGAGGAATGACTGATGGTAAAATTAAGCTAGTCTATGCTTTCATTCTTATACTGTAGTAGCATTGAGTGTGTTATCTTTATATTAAGTCCAAATGTATTCACTTGATTGAAAAGTGTATGAAACTGAATCACTAAGAACTGGATGTCTAGCCCTAAGGAGAACAAGGGCTTCACTTTACGTTTAACATGGGGACAGTGAATAAATCTCATCGACGAAATCTTGCCATCTATCTCTGGGATAACAAACTGAAAGTACTTTTGTCTCACTGTAATCGAATAATATTTGTCACCTTGAATGTTTTTAGTTGTTTTTGCGTTTTCGTTTGGTTTGGTCTAATGTTTTGTGCATTTTGTTAAAAGGAGGAATATATATATGTATGTGTATATATATATATATATATATATATGGGTGTCTATGAGTGCACACCTATTTCTCCAGCTCCCCGGGCGCTTTCGGGCTGCTCACTGCACCACCTGGTAGGTGGTTGGGTTAAATGCAGAGACGAATTTCGTCTGGGTATGGGAACATACGCAGATGACAGGAATAGACATTATTATTATTATTATTATTATTATATATATATTATATTTTTTTTTCTCTCTCTTTTGTTTTCTATTGTTTATTGTTTGTTTGTTTATTGTTTAAGGAAATTCTACCATTGCTGTTCATTGTTCTTTAGTTTTAGCAGGTCGCTTTCGTAAATGAGCCCATGAGGTTCAAAAGATTTACCTGACTAAATAAAGGTTGAATGAATGAATGAATGAATTAACAGGTGTATACCACCCCGACTTAGCAGTTTAAGAGCTGTATGACACCCTGAGTTAGCATTTAGCCTGTCAGATCATTGTACACTGTTATTAACACCTTCATTTGCATTTCATTTCATCAGCACACAAGTTTTATACAAAAAGTGTTTGGAAGAAGGCAGGATACAGCAAGACATTGCTAACAGGAATAACAATAATATAATAAACTTTATTTATATAGCACCTTCCAGCAACACCTTGCATTGTCCAAAGTGCATTACAAGACAAAAAAAAATAAATTAAGACTGGTATTTTCTCCCTAGCTTCATACAGTGCTCTTGATGTGTTGTGTATTAATATTTATGTGCTTACTGCATTTTAAAGATATTAAGATGTTTGTGGAAGAGCTGAATCTTATTTGCAACAAATTCATCTACCAAGGTTGGAAGCTTGAAAAGTAAAAATTCTGGCAGAGTTTCATCTGTGTATCTGTAAAGTCTTTGTCAAAAGAAATGTCCAACTCCAGATGTTCTGTTGGTGTCCAGATAACCAGCGTGCAGCTCTGCAGCTCCAGGCACGTCACTGTCAGCTGAACCTGGAAGAATAAATGTACAATATGTTTTAATGAAGGTTTACAAATACCTGTCACATTATTTCATTTCTTTTTTCCCCATTTACCCTTTATTTACACAGGTAGTCTGAGTCACGAGAACTCATTTTTAAGAGAGACCTGTTTAGGGAGCAGATGGTGGAGGTTAAGGGCCTTGCTCAAGGGCCCAGAGTGGGGCAAATGAGGGTGGAGGCAGGTGTGGGTGTTTCACCTTTACCACCCACATTTTGATGTTGACGGTACTGGAAGTTGAACCTGCGACTTTACAATGACAGGCCCACCTTCTCTAACCTCTGCACCACCACTCCCCCAATAATTCATATATTTTAAGTTGCAACATTTACTCACCTGCAGGTAGAATCCACTTTGCCCATTGGGAAGAATGAGGTACTTCTCATCTTCTAAGCATCTGATGTCACAATTTGGCCAATAGAAACTCTGAAAATGAAATGAAGCTATCGGTCTTTTGCACGTGACGTCACGGCTCATGTCTTTTTGCACTTACGGTCGCCATGTTGGGTGTATACCGGTTCATTTAAACAGAGGAAGTCCATGTTAAACACAGTGCGATACAGAACAATAACATCAGCAAAATGCAAACTAAATATAAAAATGAGCAGAAGCCTTATAGAGAGAAACTCAACCTTGAAGCCAGAGAACGTTACATGGTGAAGTTAGCTTCAATTAACAACATTGATCCTTACGAGGTAGCAGCTAAGGCATGGACTTCTTCTGTTTAAATGAACCGGTATCCATACAATATGGCGACCGGGAGTGCAAAATGTCACGTGTCTGCAAAAGACCGATTTAGAGGACTTTAATCTCTAGGAGCTGCACTGAGTACAACAATCTATCCAGGCTTGTTCCAAACTAAAAACAGTAGGTGAACACTATAATTACAAATGCAAGTAAATAATAAAAATAAATCAATTATCAGCATTTATTCCACAGTATTGCAGCAGTGTGGCAGCATGACCATGCAGTGCGTGAACAACCTGCTTGTATTATGGTACACATGATGCTGAAACTAACACCCAAGCTCGGTGAAGGAGGACTTTAAGGCTTTAGCTGGGCTCTGTGTCTGCTTCAAGATAAATAAGATTGTGCTCCACCTGTTTCAGAGCTTTTCAGCTTGTTCATTGCTTCACCGTGATATGCTAGTAGAATAAGCTAAATATGCTAGTAGAAGTAATCTGCAGCCACTTCTTCAGCTCGTCCCCCATCCCTCCCTCGTCTGCAGCAGGATGATTATACTGTATTGTTTAAATTAAATTCACAAAGCTCGGACTAACTTCGCTTGCACTGCTCACACATAAACAAACGTAGTTTTTGCTCCGCCTGAAGTTGCGCACATATTACACGCAAAACTTCATCAAAACGATTTACTTACGGTTCTGAAAATGCATGCACATTGTAAATTGTGTAAACACACAATAACACCATGAGTACTGTGCATCAAAACAATTTACTGACTTACTTTTTCGTCGTATCTTGATGTGTAGGGTGATCAGACAACTCCTCTGCACGTCATGGGCTTAATGCAAACCGCGCATGCGCACACATGCGTATTAACTAAATGTATCATAGTTGCCAAGTCCGCTTATCATAAGCGACTTTGGGGCTTGTTTTTATACAGTCGCGTATACATTTGTGAGATTGGGTTGCTGTTTTTGGGCGTACTGTTAACCGCAAGCCACTTTTTGGGCTTGGTTTCAACCATAGATATAAAGTTGTATAAATCTGTGGTTTCAACGATCAGACCGCTTGTTTTGGGCTCGTTCTCATGAAGCTGGTCGCTTGTTTCTATCGCGAGATCTTCCAACACAACATGACCTGTATGCATAGTTGCCAAGTCCGCTTATTTCAAGCGGCATTGGGCCTGTTTTCCCCTGGAGTCGCTTTCAATTTTGATCAGCCGCTTGTGGCGGTTTTTGGGGCTTCTCACGGACATTGAGTCGCTTATTTGTGCTTGTTTTTCAGTCGAGCAGTAATGCGAGTGGTAGGTAGTTTGTCACGCCCCCCTTCCACGTATGTTACGTCAAGGCGGATGTTACGTTCAGGTGCAGTTGGCGCAAGCGACAGTCAGAGCCGGTAAAACTATATAAGCGCGAGCAATTAATGATGAGTCAGCATGAGCAGCATATAGTGACACAACATATATATCTTGTATCATTCAACTATGTTAGTTTTTAGCAAACAAAATGATAAATTAATGAAAATTACTTTCAAAGTGAGTTTAAAATTAAAAACCGTGTTTCTTCACGGGACATCCGACTACACGCGAATGCAACATTGTTCTTTATTCTTTGTCTAGACAAGACAACGCTAATATGAGCTCTAAGTGGGGTAAATATGGGAAAAAATATAATAAAGATTGGGAGAAAGAGCGTGCTCTTCAAGACTGGATACGACCACAGATGGGAGAAAAATGCAAAATGTATTTTTATTTTTTAGACTGAATACGTTCTTTAATGTATAATTTTGCTGGTTATATGTAATGCCATAATAAATATGTTTATACTGTTTAAAACTGCCTTTTTTTACACAATGGGATGGGTTGCTTTTTTTGGGTTTTTTTTTGAAAGAGCGAGTCGCATGTGCTTGTTTTGAAGGAGCTGATCGCTTCTTTCGGTCTGGAGATCTGGCAACCCTGCCTGTATGCTGGCTGGGAGTGGACACCAACTAAAATCACACTGAAAAGCAGGAATGTTTAGATACAAACCTAATCTGTGATGCAGACCTTCTGGGTTGAAAGCAGCATCTTGGGTTTCGTTGTGTTGCAGTTTGTCCTTTAAATGACATCGTTCCTTTTTATAATCCGTGACTGTTGTTTCCTGAAACTCCAACATGGTTTCCGTAGCCACTTCGTCTCGTTGTTTAGCTTGCTGTCGCCTCATCATCTCTCTTAGCTAGTTTCCTTCAAATAATTGATACTAAAACGGTATAAATGAAACGAACTCAAGATGATGAAAATAGTGTAAATGTTACAGAAAAGTAACTCGTAGTTTAAAAACAGCACGACACCTTTCTTATCTTCGTTTTGCGTCACTCCCATAGAAAGAATGGAATGCGGAAGTCACGTGGGTCACGGAACTGCGGTAAAGTTAGTTTTACGTTGGAAGTTGGCACAAAAGCCCTGAACGGTATTGAGCAAAAACACAGATTTATGAAATATTAAATTATCAAAAATTACAAAATGCATAAAAATGATAAATAAAAAGCTGTGCCTCATATGCCTGGTCTTGGTGAGTAGTTTGACATAAGTTTTGTGCGGTTGGCACAAAAGCCCTGAACGGTATTGAGCAAAAACACAGATTTATGAAATATTAAATTATCAAAAATTACACAATGCATAAAAATGATAAATAAAAGGCTGTGCCTCATAGGCCTGGTCTTGGTGAGTAGTTTGATATAAGTTTTGTGCGGTTGGCACAAACGCCCTGAACGGTATTGAGCAAAAACACAGATTTATGAAATATTAAATTATCAAAAATTACAAAATGCATAAAAATGATATATAAAAGGCTGTGCCTCATAGGCCTGGTCTTGGTGAGTAGTTTGACTTAAGTATCGTGCGGTTGGCACAAAAGCCCTGAACGGTATTGAGCAAAAACACAGATTTATGAAATATTAAATTATCAAAAATTACAAAATGCATAAAAATGATCAATCAAAAGCTGTGCCTCATAGGCCTGGTCTTGGTGAGTAGTTTGATATAAGTTTTGTGCGGTTGGCACAAAAGCCCTGAACGGTATTGAGCAAAAACACAGATTTATGAAATATTAAATTATCAAAAATTACAAAATGCATAAAATTGATCAATAAAAGGCTGTGCCTCATAGGTCTGGTCTTGGTGAGTAGTTTGATATAAGTTTTGTGCGGTTGGCACAAAAGCCCTGAACGCTATTGAGCAAAAACTGTGATTTCTGAATTAATTAATTGTTAAAAATTACAAAATGCATAAAAATGATAAATAAAAAGCTGTGCCTCATAGGCCTGGTCTTGGAGAGTAGTTTTATGTATGTTGTGTGCGGTTGGCTCAAAAGACCTGAACGGTATTGAGCAAAAACAGTGATTTCTGAATTAATTAATTGTTAAAAATTATAAAATGCATAAAAATTGAGAAATAAACAGCTGTGTCTCGCAGAACTGGTCTTGGAGATTAGTCTGATGCAAGTTTTGTGTGGGTGGGTCAATCGTGTAAAATATATTATTTTTTGTTTCTGAAGAGTGAATGCGGTCGAAAATTTGTTGACTGTCCCTAAGCGAACCATGACGTCTCTGAGAAGGGGCAGACTAAGAGTGGCTGCCCGAAATCAGACTCCATGAAGCGGACTGACGAGAGCAACGCACCCCTGCAGCCACGGAGCTCGAATATCCAACTTCCAAGGTAAAACTAACTTTACCGCAGTGGTCACGGAGCCTTTTTTAAACTTTATTTAACTATTAACAATACAAAACAAAACAAAAAACAAACAAAAAAAACAATTCTTACAATCGAAAGTTACAAAAGGTGATTCATAACATAGTGTAAATAAAACAAACAAAGAGCAAGAAATAAAAAAAAATAGATATGAGGAAATTGAAATCAGCCAAGAAACTAAGAAATTTGCCAGCATTTTTTTTTCATTTACATATTTTAAAGATTTTGCATATGAGCTCATTCTTCCAGTGGTTTAGGTTTACATTTGAAAAAACGACATTTATGAACATAATGTTAGCTAATATAATAAAATTATTGATAGCATATTCAGTATTTCCAATCTTATTAATTAACCCAAATTTGATTTCTTTTAAAGTGGGAAGTAGCTGAATCCCTTTGGATTGGATCCACATAAAATCAAGCCAAAATTGCTGAACTATCCTGCAATCAAAGAAAATATGTTCCAGGTTCTCACTCACAAAAAACACAATTCCCAGTGTCCATTTAAAATTTTGTCCTTAGAAATTCCTTAGTAGGATAAATGTTATTTAAGATTTTAAATTGAATTTCTTTGGCTTTAGGAGGGACTGGAAATGATATAAAATTAGTTCTGATATTTTTGATGTCTACTTTACTAAAGTCCTTCAGAATATATTCTCTACTAATTAAGTTAGCAGTAGTTTGTTTCTCAAAAATTTATTGTTACATTGATAGTCAGAGAAAGCAACTCCATCAATACAGAGTTATTTCAGACCAGGGGAAATATCAGCGAATATAATGTCTTGTCTCACCATAGCCCTAAGAGAGACTGGAATAGCCTTTAAAATTTTAATATATTTTTTCTCATTGCAATGGATTTGAAATTTTTTACAGAACTCTTGATATTGTAAAATATTTCCTTCATCCATCCATCCATCCATTTTCTTCCGCTTATCCGGGGTCGGGTCGCGGGGGTAGCAGCCTAAGTAGGGAGGCCCAGACTTCCCTCTCCCCAGCCACTTGGAGCAGCTCCTCTGGGGGAATCCCAAGGCGTTCCCAGGCCAGCCGAGAAACATAGTCCCTCCAGCGTATCCTGGGTCTTCCTCTGGGTCTCCTCCCGGTGGGACATGCCCGGAACACCTCACCAGGGAGGCGTCCAGGAGGCATCCTAACCAGATGCCCGAGCCACCTCAACTGGCTCCTCTCGATGTGGAGAAGCAGCGGCTCTACTCCGAGTCCCTCCCGGATGACTGAGCTTCTCACCCTATCTCTAAGGGAGAGTCCAGCCACCCTGCGGAGAAAACTCATTTCAGCCGCTTGTATCCGAGATCTTGTTCTTTCGGTCATAACCCAAAGCTCATGACCATAGATGAGGGTGGGAACGTAGATCGATCGGTAAATTGAGAGCTTTGCCTTTTGACTCAGCTCTCTCTTCACCACGACAGACCGGTACAGCGCCCGCTTCACTGCGGACGCTGCACCTATCCGCCTATCGATCTCACGCTCCAGTTTTCCCTCATTCGTGAACAAGATCCCGAGATACTTAAACTCCTCCACTTGGGGCAGGACCTCCTCCCCGACCCGGAGAGGGCACGCTACCCTTTTCCGGCTCAAGACCATGGCCTCGGATTTGGAGGAACTGATCCTCATCCCGGCCGCATCACATTCAGCTGCAAACCGCTCCAGCGAAAGCTGTAGATCACGAGCTGATGAAGCCAATAGGACCACATCATCTGCAAAAAACAGAGAAGCGATTCTAAGGCCACCAAAACGGATCCTCTCAACACCTTGGCTGCGCCTAGAAATTCTGTCCATAAAAGTTATAAACAGAATCGGTGACAAAGGGCAACCTTGGCGGAGTCCAACTCTCACCGGAAACGAGCCTGACTTACTGCCGGCAATGCGGACCAAGCTCTGACACCGGTCGTACAAATATTTCCTTTGTTGTCCATAAAATGTGCCACAACCCACACGTCTTTAGAACACCATTCCTGGATAAATATAGATTTTTTTATTAATCAGAATGTACCTATTGTTCCACACTGGTGTATTGTGTGGTGTGAAATTATGACTAAAAATTAGTTTACAGTGAAGAAGAACCTGTTTATGAAAATCTGAAAGTTTTACCGGAAATCTGCTAAATTCAAAATCACATTGTAAGAGAAAATGAAGTCCCCCTATCATATTAAACACCAAATTGGGTATATATGACCAAATTGAGAGATTATTATTTAGGAAAAAAATTAGCCATTTAAGTTATAACATACATTTCATAATTTCAAAGTCTATTGCATTCCCTCCACCGTCTTCATGTTTTAATCAAGTCATCTTTACAAATACAGTACACTGTAGTGATTTCCCCCCCTCCAAATGTAATTAAAATTTAAAGTATTAATAGCCTTTATCATCTTGGTTGATATAGGAAGGGAATAGGCTGGATAAATACATCTGGAAAGACTGTCCATCTTAGTTAATAAAATCCTACCAAAAATTGAAATGTCCCTCGGTGACCTATTTAGAATAGATTTACATTTGTCAATATTGTTCCAGTCCTTGTTTCATACTTGACATCAATTTTCTTTTATCAATACAATCCATAGGGCTTTGAATAGTATTTTCCTTATATTTTCCCCCCAAAAATTGTAAAAATTTACAGTGAGGTCAGAGCCTGGGGATTTATTTGAGGTCATTTTCATAATAACATAATCCAACTCCTCCATTTTAAATTCAGCATCACAATTTTCTTTGAAGGAAGTCTCAATCTTTGTATCAGAGTAGAGATGCTATTTAAAAAAATTCACAGTCTTCTTCTGAGTACTTATAGTTCAGAATAAAACTTATTTCTCTAATATTTTAGGATCTTTACGTTCATTCTCATTTATTAAGAGACTTGAGATACAGTTACTCTGCTGTCTGTTCTAAGTTAAAGAAATGAGAGGAGTTATTTTCCCCTGCCTCAATCCACTTTGCACGAGATCTCACAAAAGCACCTTGTGCTCGGTTCAAATAAAGTTGAACTAGTTTAGTTTGTAATTCCATAAGATTATTTTTCTCTTCATTATTTAAATCATGTTTGATACAGCATTGGTGTATTTCTTTTAAAATATTACTTTCATATCTTTTTTGCTCATAGTTTAGGTTTTTACCATATTTTATGCTAAATTCTCTTATTTTAAACTTGAGAAATTCCCATTTGTTAATGTCTCCTATGATCAAGTCATTAAATTCAACTTCAATAAAAAGAAAAGAAACATCCACAAAAAAAGTGAAAGAGATTTTAGAAGGCCTTAAGAAAATTACACAAATATGGGTTGAAGTAATAAAGAGAAAAAGAGGAAATTGTTATTATAAAAAAGGCAAAAGCAAACACCTGTGAACCAACAAACTAACATACCAGAGCACACCGGATATTAGGCTGGTGGTTAGCAGGAGGGGAGTGACTTATAGAGAGTTGAAGTGAATAAACACACACACATACGTGTGCACTCACACACACATTCTTGTAAACATACTTTTTGGGGACTTTGCATTTACCGTACTTCCTATAGCTCTGACCCTTACCGTAAACCTAACCATTACTAGTACATGCCCAACCCATAACCCATTTGCAATTCACACTTTAGTTCTAAACCTAACTCCTGCCTCCTACCCACCGCACAACTGCAAACGCTCCTGCCGTCCCCTTTTTGCCGCTGGTCACGGTCCCACTGAACCACTGAACACCGTCTGATGACGTACACTAGGGGGTAGCAGAGGGAGGGGTCTCTGGCTTGTTTTCCGGGTTCAGTTGTTGTTTTAACTGCACCTCCGACGGTCTTCGATGAGATTAAAACTTTTTTTTATGTTTGGGGTGATCTACACTGGAGAGGACAGCAGCCTGTCAGCAGCAACTGTAAAAATGCCACGTTTCTTACCGGAGTTTGGGTCCAATTCCTGGAGGCTGGATCCGGTGAGTTTAAAAAGTCCGAAAAAAGTCCCGTTGTGGTTGTGTAATCAGATAGCGAGGCTCTCCCGACTGTTTGCCGGATGCGTCGAGCCGCCAGAGATCAACATTTGGGACGTCTGCGGCTCGACGGCGACGCGCGCGTGCGTGTGCAGGCTGCCGTCGCGCCGCTTCGATCACTCGAATCTCGCCGCTTCCTTGTTCGCCGTGACTCCACGCGTCTCCTCCATAGACTTTGAATGTAAACCGGTGTTATCCGGCCGCTTCGGCCGCTCGACAAAGGGGGCAGTGGGTAGGAGGCATTCTGTATGTGGACCTGGTTTTGGTCCCCATAAAGAGCAGTTGGTTCCCACAATGATTTTTGGTAAAACTGGTCTCTACAGTTTTTTTTTTTTTAGGTTTATCCTTAGAAACTAATCAAACTGAGATCTCAAAGATCAAAAGTTGGTCACTCAGATCACATAAAAAAAAATGTATTACAGGCCATTCTGTCACGAGGATTCATTTTCATTTTTTTAATCCATGCTCTTTATGAAGGGGAGTGGTGCAGAGGTTAGACAAGGTGGGCCTGCGATTGCAAAATCGCCTGCTCAAGCCCTGGTACCGACTGTTTAGAGTATTTTAATGTTGATCATTTAAACTTATCTTATGAACTATGTAAGTACCTTGCAAACATAGTTTTTATCTGTTCACTCCCTGCAAAGTATTTGTCTTACACAAGATGTTGTTTACTGAAAAACAGAACACCAAAGAATGTTTCAGTTCTTTGTTTAAAAACCTGCTGTTCCTGTCTTGGTCAAAACTGACCACATCTGTGCTTTTGTTGTTTGATCAACTGTCTGAACCTGTTTTCTTGTAACTGCCCGCCCCCTAAGTGAATAAAAACTGAAGGCAGACCTGGGTAAATTGGACTTCATTCTCAGCCTTTTCATGAGACGATTTCAAACTTTGCAAAGTTATTTTCAAAAGGTAATTCTTGTCATTTGTGTGATTATTTGTTTAAAAGCTGCAGGGTTTGGTTTATAACTCATCACCGACAACATCAAAAATGTGGCTGGTGTAGGTGAAGAACCCACACCTGCCCCCACCCTCATCTGCCCCACTCTGGGCCCTTGAGCAAGGCCCTTAACACCCACCATCTACTCCTCCGGGTGTCCTAGATGTCAGCTCTCTGCTCCATACAGAGGGCTGTGGTAGCTCTGTGGTCTGTGGTTGCGTCAGGAAGGGCATCCAGTGTAAAAATAACTGCCAAGTCTTCTTGCGACTTAGCTCGCTGGGGCGACCCCTAACGCAGGGAGCAGCTGAAAGAAGAAGAAGAATCCACGTTTTTTATGAATCAAGTCCAAATTGAGAAAAAAAAAAACTTCTTGCTGCAGAGTTCTCTGATTAGAGCCTGCTTATGTTGACCTCAGCCACTGGTGGTTTTGTGAGCCCGTACCCCTCGTCGGTCCTGACAGGTTGTGCATGTGGTTACATCTGACATGCAGCTTGTTTTTTCCTGTTGTTTACAGTAAAATCACCGGACTGTCGCCTCATATTCTTTTATGTATTTTACATGTGTCATTTGTACCAATAAATAAATAAATAAAATCCCTGAAAACCAACACACAATTCAGGCTTTTATTCTCACACTTTATGATTTATTTTTTATGTACATACTGTACTTAGTTTAAAAAAAATCAAACGTACAAATAAACTAGAAAAAAATAAAAAGCATCTAATATAATGAGGTCGTTGCTGTAAGTGTTCAAGAAGCGTAGAAGTTCATCTAATACATCTGACCTCAATTTTGTTCTTTAAAAACCTTTTCTAAAATCAGCAGGAGGGCATAAAGGGCTCTCAGAGATAGGTTTTACCTGAGAAACATGAAAACATGGGCAGCACGGTGGCACAACTGGTAGAGCTGCTGCCTCTCAGCGAGAAGGTTGCCGGTTCAAATCCCGGTCCGGGGCCTTTCTGGGTGGAGTTTGCATGTTCTCCCCGTGCATGCGTGGGTTTCCTCCGGGTACTCCGGTTTCCTCCCACAGACCAAAAAACATGCTTGTTAGGCTGATTGGTGACTCTAAATTGACCCTAGGTGTGAGTGTGAGAGTGGATGGTTGTTTGGTGTGAGTGAGACAGGTCCCTCTTGTAAATGAGTCCCCGTGACTCAACGAGGCTAGCCTGTATAAATAAAGGTTGAATGAATGAATGAATGAAAAAAGTAGGAAGAATGCACATGGAAATGGGTAATTTTAGTCTTACCGCAGAGGGATTGACCATTTTAATCCTGGCAATCCTCTTACCCATCAAGTGGACTAGAATGCCAATAAACATTATTTTCGGTGGATTCTGTAAGTGACTGGGTGTGGTGGTTTCCCCATCCTCAGCTTAAACTGAATTTGTTTCCTCCAAGGACCCAGTCACATTGCTTACCAAGTTCATAGATACCATACCATACCATTTTATTTAAAGAGCACTTTAAACAGTGACAAGGCCAACCAAATGCTGTACAAACAAACAAACAACAGGCAACACACACAATGAAGTACAAAAAATAGACATAAAAACATTGCAGACCATAAATAAAATGACCAAACACAGATCAGCTGGTGTTGAAAGCGACAGAATAGTAATGGGTCTTTAGACGGGATTTGAAAACTGAGAGGGACGGGGCCTGTCTGACGAGCAGAGGTAACTCGTTCCAGAGTCTTGGGCCTGCTACACAGAAGGCCCTGTCACCTCTGTGTTTAAGACGAGTCCCTGGAACTGTCAAAAACCTGGTCCGCTGACCTCAGAGCACGTGGTGGGGCATATGGGTGTATCAAATCAGAGAGATAGGCGGGGGCGAGACTGTTCAGCGATTTGTAGACATACAGGATTTGGATTCGAAGATGCAGGGTGGCCAAGACTGGTGTAATGTGCTCTCTTTTGCCTGTACTAGTTAAAAATTGGGCTGCTGCGTTCTGGACCAGTTGTAGTCTTGCAATGGTGGGCTGAATGATACCAAACAGGAGTGAATTGCAGTAATCAAGCCTAGATGTAATAATGTACAGTAGTGTCTCCAGGTTATTCTTGGGCTTCAGCTTAGACAGTAGCTTCAGCTGGACAAAAACAGGATTTAACTATCATATTTACATGGCAGTTGAGTTTCATGGAAGGATCCATTATCACTCCCAGATTTGTGGCTTTTTGTTTTTCAGACAGGGCTAGATCAGAAAGGTCAACGCAGTGGTTTGAGATTGTGTCACTGGGAAGGAACAATATGGCTTCAGACTTCTTATCATTGAAACTTAAGAAATTTAAAGCCATCCAGTCCCTGATGTCACCCAGGCAGTCGAGCAGAGGTTGAATAGAGCATGTACCATTGTTTCTTAGGGGGAAGTAGATTTGACAGTCATCGACGTAGAAGTGGAAAGGTATGTTGTGTTTCCGGAAAATAGCACCGAGTGGCAGTAGGTATAAGGAGAATAGGAGAGGACACAGGATGGACCCCTGCGGAACCCCCCATTTAAGTGCCGCCACTGCAGAACTAAAATCATTGATGGACACACAAAAGAATCTGTCAGAGAGGTAGGATCTGAACCAATTGAGGGCTGACCCTGTGATGCCCACCCACTGCTCCAACCTAGCATGACCAGACGACCATCCAGCTCTCAAACAGAGCCCACCAATGCTCGTTTCAGGCGGCAACGGCAAACAATAATATTGCCCTGCTGGCCTACAGCATGTCGAAGAGGCTGGAGGAAACAGACCAGTCTGAGGAGACAAAAAGCTCTCTGTGCAAGGCCGCTGACGTCATCCTGAACCTCTGCGCCACGTCCACGGTCTGCCTTTCACGCACCGCCGCCTAGATGACAATGATCCAGAGGACCACCTGGCTCCGCCTCGCTCCATCCATGCCTGAGAGGCTGCAGAAAGACCTGCTGGAAGGCCCGATCACGTCAGACGCGCTGTTTAGGGTGAATTTCAAGACTCTGCTTGAAAAATCGCAGAAGAGCGAGGAGGTCTCTGAGATGGTTCGCCATCTGATGACGTCACAGTCCTCCTCCCACCGCCCCACCAGCTGGAGAGACCGCCATGGCCAGCGACAACAGCAGATCGAGCCCGGGAAAAACCCTCGCTCTCTGTCAGAACCGGTGTTAATTTCTGCCGTTGCTGCTCGTTCACCGGTGCAGCAGGAGAGAACGTGTCACACCACAACAACAGCAGCAGCCTCCTCTGAAGCTGTGTGTCACTCACAAAAGTGCCGACGCCCCTCCTCAGTGCACGCCGGCTCACTTCAGTTCTAACGTGAGACTGCAGCCTGAGCGCAGCAGGAGAAAAGGTGTTGCACAACAACAGCAGCATGAGCCCCCTCTGAAGTGGCGTGTAACTCACGAAAGTGTTGATGCCCCCTCCCAGTGCATGCCAGCTCACATAAGTCCTGGCGTGAGCCTGCAGCCTGAGCGCAGCACAGAGGCGTGCAGACAGCCCTTTCGATCTGAAACCCCCTTTGGTCACCCCCGGACAAGCACCGAGTTGGGTGACGGCGGCAGGGGCTTTAAACTGGTTGACGTCCATGACATCCATGGCACGAAAAAATCATGCACGCCCACTCTCCGAGCGTTACGCAGAGTGGCAGCGAGTGTGTTCACTGGACAAATGAATGAACAAACTGATAAGCAGGGATTACACGCTACAGTTTGCAGCTCACCTTCCACCTTTCAGAGGGATTATAGAGACAGTTGTGTCATCTCTGATTCTCATCATCTGATTGTTCTGATCCCTAAATCAGAAAAAGATAACAGACATTTAGATAACTTAAGACCTATTACCTTACTGCATACAGATTATAAAAAAAATTCTGCTGCTATTGCAGCTAGGCTCAAGAAAGGAATTTCAGATATAATTAGTGAAACTCAATCAGGTTTTCTGAAAGGACGATTTATTCACAATAATATTAGACTTGTTTTAGACTTAATTGATTACAGCAATTTGATTGACGGAAACAGATTTATTCTTTTCTTAGACTTTTACAAAGCATTTGACTCTGTTGAATATACATCTTTAAAACGCTTACTCATTTAGGATTTGGAGAAAAATTCAGGGACTTAATTAAGATGCTGTATAAAGACATAAACAGCTGTGTAACCCTAAGTCATGGAACCTGTAACAGATTAAATATTAATAGAGGAATGAATCCGTCAGGGCTGTGGAAGCTCACCATTGTTATTCATAATGGTTGCAGAGATGCTGGCCATACTAATTAAAAACAGTGGAATAACCGGAATTGATGTGATGGGCAAGCAAATAATAATAAGTCAATTGGCTGATGATACAACCCTTTTCTTGAAAAAGGAAGATCAGATTCCTGTAGCACTTCAAACCATATATCTGTTTTCTAAAGCCTCGGGACTTCAATTAAATATTAATAAATGTGAGCTATTTTCCCTGAAGGACCATCCGATGCTTTCAATATGTAACATAAATGTTAAAAAAGAGGTAAAGTGCTTGGGAGTAGTGATAACAAAGGATAACATGGTTTCTGATAAGGTGAATATTTGGAACAATATTGACAAATGTAAATCTATTCTAAATAGGTCACAGAGGGACATTTCAATTTTTGGTAGGATTTTATTAACTAAGATGGACAGTCTTTCCAGATTTATTTATCCAGCCTATTCCCTTCTTATATGATAAATGCTATTAATACTTTAAATTTTAATTACATTTGGAAGGGGAAAAAATCACTATACTGTATATGTAAAGATGACTTGATTAAAACTTATGAAGACGGTGGAGGGAATGCAATAGACTTTGAAATTATAAATGGTACGTTATAACTTAAATGGCAAAAAAAAAATCTAAATAATAATCTCTCAATTTGGTCATATATACCCAATTTGGTGTTTAATAAGATAGGGGGACTTCATTTTCTCTTACAATGTGATTTTGAATTTAGCAGATTTCCGGAGAAACTTTCTGATTTTCATAAACAGGTTCTTCTTTATTGTAAACTCATTTTTAGTCATAATTTCACACCACACAATACACCAGTGTGGAACAATAGGTACATTCTGATTAATAAAATATCTATATTTATTGAGGAATGGTGTTCTAAAGACGTGTGGGCTGTGGCGCATTTTATGGACAACAAAGGCAATATTTTACAATATCAAGAGTTCTGTAAAAAAAATTCAAATCCATTGCGATGAGAAAAAATATATTCAAATTTTAAAGGCTATTCCAGTCACTCTTAGGGCTATGGTGAGACAAGATATTATATTCGCTGATATTTCCCCTGGTCTGAAATAACTCTGTATTGATGGAGTTGCTTTCTCTGACTATCAATGTAACAATACGTTTTTGAGAAACAAACTACTGCATCACTATTCTCCTAACTTAATTAGGAGAGAATATATTCTGAAGGACTTTAGTAAAGTAGACATCAAAAAGATCAGAACTAATTTTATATAATTTCCAGTCCCTCCTAAAGACAAAGAAATTCAATTCAAAATCTTAAATAGCATTTATCCTACTAAGGAATTTCTAAGGACAAAATTTTAAATGGACACTGGGAATTGTGTTTTTTGTGAGACAGAGAGTGAGAACCTGGAACATACATGTATTTTCTTTGATTGCAGGATAGTTCAGCAATTTTGGCTTGATTTTAAAATGTGGATCCAATCCAAAGGGATTCAGCTACTTCTCACTTTAAAATAAATCAAATTTGGGTTAATTAATAAGATTGGAAATACTGAATATGCTATCAATAATTGTTTGTTTATGTTTATGTTTATTAAATTTGTTCATTTTTTTTTTACAAAAGAAACAATACAAGACAATCCCATAAATGATAATGTACAAAATATAAAAAATGAAAGGTAGCAGAAAGAAGAATAAATCTTATTATATCTGCCCCTTTTTTCCAACAATCAGATTAAACAATAATAATCTTCAACCAACAGTACAAAATGACTAACTCTTTCTAATTTTCTAACTAATACAATACACATTACGCTATTTCATATATTTTTTAACACATTCGTTTTGATCATTTTCTTAAATGTAAACATTGACTTGGCATTTTTAACTACATTCTCCAAGCCATTCCATAATCTAATTCCCTGGATTGAGGTAGAACGTCCCTTCAAACTAGTTCTGAATTGTGGTTTTACAAACATCTCTGTCCCCTTAAGATTATAACAACTTTGTCTTTTAACAAAATGCATTTGGATATTTAAAGGTAATGCATTATTTTGAGCCCTATACATAACTGATAAAATATTATAGTCTACCAAATCATGGAACTTCAATAACTTCAGTTGATAAAATAATGTACTTGATGGATGACGGTAATGTTTTCTAGTGATAATTCTTACAGCTCTTTTCTGTAATACAAAAATAGGCTTTGTGATTGTTTTACACGCATTCCCCCAAACATCAATACAATAGATTAAGTGTGGAACAATGATTGTGTTATACAACAAATACAGAGCTTTATCATTCAATAGGTCTCTGACTTTGTACAGTACTGCAATCGATTTAGCTATTTTTATTCTTACAGAATTTATGTGTTGTTTCCATGTCAGTTTGTCATCAATGATAACACCCAAAAACTTCACCTCACTCACTCTACAAATCTCAACACCCTCAATTTTGAGTGGAACATCAACAGTTTTCTTTTTATTACTGAATATCATGTAATTAGTTTTTTCTAGATTTAATGATAATTTATTTATTTTAAACCAAGTTTGTATCTTGACAAATTCTGTCTTTATCAATTCCAACATTTGTTCTATATCTTCACCTAAACAGAAAAATGTGGTATCATCAGCAAAAAGTACACATTTAAGGAGTCCTGACACATTTACCAAGTCATTCACATATAAAATAAATAGCTTTGGTCCAAGTACAGAGCCTTGGGGAACTCCACATGTGATATTACAGAGGTCAGATCTTACATCATTTATTTGTACAAATTGTTTCCTATCTTTTAAGTAGCTAGATACCCACTGTAATGCTGGTCCTCTAATACCATATTTGTTCAGTTTTTCAAGGAGAATGGTGTGATCAATAGTATCGAATGCTTTTTTTAAATCAACAAAAATACTGATACAATATTGTTTTTGATCGACAGCAGTAGTTATTTGTTCCATTAATTCCATGAGAGCCATTGATGTAGAGTTTTTTTGCTCTAAACCCATACTGACTGTTGCTTAGAATATTTTGTTTATCTATAAATTGATCTAGTCTGTTTACAAATAATTAATGATTATATTAGCTAAACATTATGTTCATAAATGTCGTTTTTTCAAATGTAAACCTAAACCACTGGAAGAATGAACTAAAGTCCTATGCAAAATCTTTAAAATATGTACAGTAAATGGCAAAAAATGCAGGCAAATTTCTTAGTTTCTTGGCTGATTTCAATTTCCTCATATCATTTTTTTTCTTTCTTGCTCTTTATTTGTTTTATTTACACTATGTTATGAATCACCTTTTGTAACTTTGGATTGTAAGAATTGTTTTTGTTTTGATTTGTATTGTTAATAGTTAAATAAAGTCAAAAAGGCGTTCAATTCAAGATCAACTGGACTTTATTTCTGTTACAAATAAAGTCCAGTTGATCTTGAATTGAACGCCTTTTTGATTTATCATGTCCTGGACGACTGAGAATCTTCACCAGTTAAATAAAGTTAAAAAAAAAAAAAAGCTCCATGACCCACGTGACTTCCGCATTCCATTCTTTCTATGGGAGTGACGCAAAACGAAGATGAGAAAGACAGGTGTCGTGCTTTTAAACTACGAGTTACTTTTCTGTAACATTTACAGTATTTTCATCATCTTGAGTTCGTTTCATTTATACTGGTTTAGTATCAATTATTTTAAGGAAACTTTAGCTAAGAGAGATGAGGCGACAGCAAGCTAAACAACGAGACGAAGTGGCTACGGAAAACATGTTGGAGTTTCAGGAAACAACAGTCACGGATTATAAAAAGGAACGACGTCATTTAAAGGACAAACTGCAACACAACGAAACCCAAGATACTGCTTTCAACCAACAAGTTCTGCATCACAGATTAGGTTTGTATCTAAACATTCCTGCTTTTCAGTGTGATTTTAGTTGGTGTCCACTCCCAGCCAGCATACAGGTCATGTTGTGTTGGCAGATCTCGCGATAGAAACAAGCGACCCGCTCCATGAGAACAAGCCCAACTGGCACCCACCAACAGTGAAAACAGGCAGTTTTTAAACAATATAAACATACATTTATTATGGCATTACTGTACATATAAACATCAAAATTATGCTTAACACTTTGAATAACGTACTTTTACATTCTAAAAAAATAAAAATACATTTTGCATATGTAACATTACCGGTAATTCATCTGTTATTTATATAAATTAATCCCATTAAGCCTGTGGGACTCATACCAGAGAGACCTGAATTTTAAACGAAGAGTGATGACAACAATGGACAACGACAACAACAGACAATCATAAAGGATGCGTACAAATAAAAAAATACTGTACCGGTATATATAAATGAAAAAAATTGGACCGACGGACGGATGTTTTTGCAAAACTTGTCATAAGAATATTTTATTAGTGTTAATGTTAACCCACCAATAATATGCTGGTGAAGATTCTCAGTCATCCAGGACATGATCAATTCAAAAAACTAGGGATGCACCATACCAGATTTTTGAAAACCGAGTACAAGTACTTACATTAAAGTACTTGCCGATACCAAGTACCGATACAAGTACTAATTAATATTTTTTTAAATCATTCTAATTAACTTAAACTGTTTATTTTCATTAGACACTTCAAACATAAATAAACAAAGTACATTACTATTGGTAATCTGTAAAGTATGTCCAAACTTGTACAAAAAAATAAAATGTTTTACATTTGAACTCTTACATAGTCAATGAAATGAAATGAAACTGGTATCGGGTCCTGTAGTATCGGAGCCCTTTTATGAGTACGAGTACGAGTAAACGCACATGGTATCGGACCGATACCCGATACTGGTATCGGTATCGGTGCATCCCTACAAAAAACGTTCAATAGAAAAACGACTGGACTTTATTTGTAACAGAAGACGGTTAACAGAAGGAAGGTTAACTGTAACAGAAGGTTTATTTGAAGAGCGAAACGTCTTCTGTTACAAATAAAGTCCAGTCATTTTTCTATTGAATGTTTTTTGAACCCACCAAGAATATTTAAGTATACTGAACCATGTGTTCATCTTTAATGGCTGTACGCCTACAATTAACAGAAGGAAAAAATCTTGAGAATAAGTTTAGTATTCAGCGAGTTATGACTGATTAAACACACAGATACTTCAATGCACCTGTCAAACAGGTTACACTGAGTAGAGCAGGCGACCGGGCAATGTGGGATCTAGCTTTTTATATGATATCTGTGGTGCGAACTGCACCTGAACGTAACATCCGCCTGGACGCAACATCCGTGGAAGGGGAGCGTGAAGGGACAAATTACCTATCACTTGTATTTTGCTTTCACTCGGACAGAAAAACAAGCCCAAAAGGTGACTTAAAGTAAAAACATAAGCCCAATACCCACAACCCGCATCTCACAAATTTATAAGCGACAATAGAAAAAACAAGCCCAAAGTCGCTTATAATAGCAGACTTGGCAACTATGATACATTTAGTTAATACGCATATGTGCGCATGCGCGGTTTGCATTAAGCCCATGACGTGCAGAGGAGTTGTCTGATCACCCTACACATCAAGATACAACGAAAAAGTAAGTCAGTAAATTGTTTTGGTGCACAGTACTCATGGTGTTATTGTGTATTTACACAATTTACAATGTGCATGCATTTTCAGAACCGTAGGTAAATCGTTTTGATGATGTTTTGCGTGTAATATGTGCGCAACTTCAGGCGGAGCGAAAACTACGTTTGTTTATGTGTGAACAGTGCGAGCGAAGTTAGTCCGAGCTTTGTAAATTTAATTTAAAGGGGACCACACATTCAAAATTCACTTTTTAATGTTTTTTTACTCAACTTTGGGTATTTACTTCATAAAAAAACAGTCCAAAGGCCAAAAAAATGCACCCAGTGGTTTATTTACTCTAAGTAGATTTATTTTACTGTGATAAAAACGGTTCGTTTTTGAAATAAACTGGAAGTCAATCTCGCCTTTGACGTCACAGGCGAGCAAGGACAACCCACCCCAACCTGAGTCCAGCCCCTCACCTAGCAACCCCATGTCAGGCTCAACCCACTTCATGACTGTTGTTTTTCATGATTTCATCTCATCTTTTGTTTATATGTTATTAATTTCATGTGTACAGCACTTTGTTGCAGCTGTGGTTTTTTAAATGGCTTTATAAATAAAGTATAATTGTTATTTTTATGTTTTAGTTCAATTTTTAGTGTATTTGCGATCGCTCCGAACGCGCAGCCGGCAAAAATTAAACGAGCAGACCCCGGCGTCAACGGGACCCTCTTCTGGCGGATGGAGCGGAGCTTCAACTGTACAGCCTCGCTGCAGCCTGGCAGAAGCCTCGCAGCAGCGAGGACCTTCTCCTTACGGATTAATTTACGGGAGACACTTAGTGAACGTTGTGTGTGTGTCTTGACTGGAACAGCGATAACTCTCAAAGTCTCCGCGTGCAATGAGCGGAGCTGGCGAAAACCGGAAGAGGAACAAGCTAACATTAGCATCGGATTCGGCAGGTCTCATGCTAAAAGGAGCAGCACATTGCGGCGCGCTCAGACGGGTTTCGGTAAGTTATCTTAAGCTAGCACTAACAGTAAGTCAAATGAATAATTAAAAAAAGAGCTAATTTTAAAACAACAACACATTACAGATACTGGCTGTGCAGAGGGCGTAAACAGATTGTTGAAGGGCGTGGACTTCAGAACTTCTATCAGAAACCGTTCGTTCAAAACGAAAGTTAAATATTGCAGAATTAAAAAGGGTATAATTGATTATCTAAGAATTATTTTGTGCATTAAATTGAAGGAATAGGGTCTAGATAGCACAAAGAAATAACATAAAATTATAAAAAATGCATCTGAGGTCCCCTTTAAGCAATATAATCATCCTGCTGCAGTTGAGGGAGGGATGGGGGACGAGCTGAAGAAGTGGCTGCAGATTACTTCTACTAGCATATTTAGCTTAATCTACTAGCATATCACGGTGAAGCAATGAACAAGCTGAAAAGTTCTGAAACAGGTGGAGCACAATCTTATTTATCTTGAAGCAGACACAGAGCCCAGCTAAAGCCTTAAAAGCATCCTTCACCGATCCTGGGTGTTAGTTTCAGCATCAGGTGTAATACAAGCAGGTTGTTCACGCACTGCAGGGTCATGCTGCCACACTGCTGCAATACTGTGGAATAAATGCTGATAATTGATTTATTTTTATTATTACTTTAATTGCATTTGTAATGATAGTGTGCACCTACTGTTTTTAGTTTGAAGCAAGCCTGGATGGATTGTTGTACGTAGTGCAGCTCCTAGAGATTAAAGTCCTCTAAATAGCTTCATTTCATTTTCAGAGTTTCTATTGGCCAAATTGTGACATCAGATGCTTGGAAGATGAGAAGTAGCTCATTCTTCCCAATGGGCAAAGTGGATTCTACCTGCAGGTGAGTAAATGTTATAACTTACAATTAGGGATGTACCGATACCAGTATCGGGTAACGGTCCGATACCATGTGCGTTTACTCGTACTCATAAAAGGGCTCCGATACTACAGGACCCGATACCAGTTTCATTTCATTTCATTGACTATGTAAGAGTTCAAATGTAAAACATTTAATTTTTTTGTACAAGTTTGGACATACTTTACAGATTACCAAATGTAATGTACTTTGTTTATTTATGTTTGAAGTGTCTAATGAAAATAAACAGTTTAAGTTAATTAGAATGATTTTTAAAAATATTAATTAGTACTTGTATCGGTACTTGGTATCGGCAAGTACTTTGATGTAAGTACTTGTACTTGTACTCGGTTTTCAAAAATCTGGTATCGGTGCATCCCTACTTACAATATATGAATTATTGGGGGAGTGGTGGTGCAGAGGTTAGAGAAGGTGGGCTTGTGATTGGAAAGTCGCAGGTTCAACTTCCAGTACCGTCAACATCAAAATGTGGGTGGAAAATATGAAACACCCACACCTGCCTCCACCCTCATTTGCCCCACTCTGGGCCCTTGAGCAAGGCCCTTAACCTCCACCATCTGCTCCCTAAACAGGTCTCTTAAAAATTAGTTCTTGTGACTCAGTGAGACTACCGTATTTTCTGGGGTACAGTATAGGTCGCGGCTTTTTATCATTTTTGCATGCCCTGCGACATATATTCAGGTGCGACCTATACGTATATGGCTTTTTATAAAATAAGCTGATTTGTAATCACTTATTTAAAAAAATGAAACTGAGACAAACTCTTACAAAAATGTCAGCTAACAAATACAGTATATATTTTTAGGTGTTTATCCTGCTACAATTATTCATTTATTAAAGAAAAGTTCAGCTCAGACACATATTTGCTATAATTTTTATCAAACAAATAATTGTTTTTAAGTGTTAATCTTCTTAAAAGCCTTGCTGTGCGCTCCTGTGGCAGACATTTGCAGCAGAGCTAAACACGGTCCACATTTTGACGTAGGTGCGACCTATATTCAGGTGCGACCTATATATGGATTTTCCCAATTCTTTGGTCAATAATTGGACAATTCGACCTATATTCAGGTGGGACCTATACTCCAGAAAATACGGTACCTGTGTAAATAAAGGGAAAATGGGGGGGAGGGGGGATGAAATAATGTGACAGGTATTTGTAAACCTTCATTAAAACATATTGTACATTTATTCTTCCAGGTTCACCTGACAGTGATATGCCTGGAGCTGCAGAGCTGCACGCTGGTTATCTGGACACCAACAGAACATCTGGAGTTGGACATTTCTTTTGACAAAGACTTTACAGATACACAGATGAAACTCTGCCAGAATTTTTACTTTTCAAGCTTCCAACCTTGGTAGATGAATTTGTTGCAAATAAATGGTAAATGGAGCTTATTTATATAGCGCTTTCCAGCCCCCTGTGAGGAGCCCCAAAGCGCTTTACAATACCAGCCATCCACCCATTCATTCAGACATTCATACACTGGTAGTGGTAGCCTGCCTTGCAAGGCGCCATCCAGACCTACCGGGAGCAACTCGGGGTTAAGTGTCTTGCCCAAGGACACAACAACACATGGTGGGCGGATGCGGGATTCGAACCTTCAACCTTCCGATCAGGGGTCGACTGCCATTACCACTACACCACGGCCGCCCCATTATAAAATAAGATTCAGCTCTTCCACAAACATCTTAATATCTTTAAAATGCAGTAAGCACATAGATATTAATACACAACACATCAAGACCACTATATGAAGCTAGGGAGAAAATACCAGTCTTAATTATTATTATTATTTGTTGTTGTTGTGTTGTAATGCACTTTGGACAATGCAAGGTGTTGCTGGAAGGTGCTATATACAGTAAATAAAGTTTATTATATTATTGTTATTCCTGTTAACAATGTCTTGCTGTATCCTGCCTTCTTCCAAACACTTTTTGTATAAAACTTGTGTGCTGATGAAATGAAATGCAAACGAAGGTGTTAATAACAGTGTACAATGATCTGACAGGCTAAATGCTAACTCAGGGTGTCATACAGCTCTTTAACTGCTAAGTCGGGGTGGCATACACCTGTTAATAACAATGTATATGATAATCTAATGGGTAATGCTAACTCAGGGTGTCATAAAGCTGTTAAACTGCTTTACAGCAGTTAAACTGCTAGTCAGGGTGTCATACAGCTGCTAAACTTCTAGTCAGGGTGTCATACAGCTGCTAAACTGCTGACTCTGGGGGACTGAAGCAACAGGGTGTCGTACAGCTGTTAATAAAGTATATGATGATTTGACAGGTTAACTGCTACGTCATGGTGTGATATGGCTAATTAAATAGAAGCACATGTTGACTTCACAGCGGATATATGCCGCCGCCAGTTTGTGCTATGCGTATGGCGGTCTGCCGATGTACGCTGGCCGGACAAAACACCTGTTCGTCATTTTGAAAGATTTATGATGGTGCTTATCGGATATTGTGACCACACTGTAACTTATAGAAAAGCATTAAATACTTGAGACAAACTGTTTTT
The DNA here is from genome assembly GCA_038048925.1 of Garcialebias charrua. NCBI lineage: Eukaryota > Metazoa > Chordata > Actinopteri > Cyprinodontiformes > Rivulidae > Garcialebias > Garcialebias charrua. The sequence continues at coordinate 28,877 of JBBPBX010003410.1, forward strand.
GTAGAGTCTGTACTTCCTCTAAGGAATAAAAAGTAACATCTGACCACTAATATGAATATTATGAAAAATATATACGGTCACAGAATATAATAGTGTTTATCATGTATTGCAAAGTATGATGTAAAAATTTGACAGTGCCCCCTACGGTCACAATATATGGTGGTCACAGAATATGGTGTAAGACCGGCCCCTACCAAAGCAAAAAGACGCTCCTCCGGACCACTGTGAGCCAGACAGATTCCAGCAACATCAACAAAACGGCATTATCTGTTCGCAGTGAGTGAAATTGTAAATGGGGTTTGTCCCCGTTTCACATTTTAATCATGCAATCCTTATTTTTTACTGATATATAGATTGTAAGTGCAGAAGCTCTCACTAGTCTAGCCCCTTAAAGCTCTTTCATACGCGACACATTTCTTCAAAAAGGAGGTCTTGAATCCAGCGATTATATTTGTGTCTTTACTGAACTTAATAAAAAGCGATACACAAAAAAGACATACAGATTCAAAACAAATAGAAAGTGACGGTCAAAAGACTGTGTTACTCATCGGGTGCCAGACTTCTACTGAATAAACGAATGCTTACGTCTTATACCCATTTAAACAGCCAATCAGAAGGCACCACGTCATAAGCTTCAACAGCATAGATTTCCAAATGCTTATTTTCTTCAAACAGCAGAACTACAACTGTAAATCACAGAATCAATTCAGGCAACAAAATAAACATTTCTTTTAAACTTCTGGTCCTTTATATGGCTCCTACATTTTCCGGCCCCTAATTGACTATGTATTAACATATCAATTACTAACTCAACTTAAATTGGAGCCATAAATATTTCAGTAACTTATCAAACAAAAGCTTGCTTAATTTGGTTACAAAACAGTCTCTTAATGAAAATTTTTATTCTCCATTCAGATGCTTCTGGAAGTCGTCCAGAGTCATCCAGTCCAGGTTGAGGTCCATTCCAAGACTCAAAGTGGCTTGGCTCTTGTCAGATTTGTCAGAGCTCTCTGGTAGCTCCTGATTTTCATCACAGACCACGTAGAGTCTGGGCTCACTGTCCTCTCTCCTCTTCCTCCTATCATCAGCTGATATTTTCTTCTCCCAGCTTGGATGCTGCACGTCCTCAGGCCTCTCCTTTCGTTCTCTGAAATCATCTGTAGGTCGTGCTTTTCCCGTGCATTCCTCTTCTCGCTCGTCACTGTCCAGGCTAAAGCCAGAACTATGGCCCAGTCTGGAAGCCTCTTGTTGCTTGGTCCTCTCTGTCTTGTTGTGGTCTGGTTTCTGTGTAGCAGACTTCTTAGCAGGCTTGGAAAACTTTTCAGTCTTTCCTGTTAACTTTGTGGGCTTGCTGCTGCTTTTCTCTACAGCAGGTGGATGAGTTGGTGGCCTGCGAGGAGCTCGATCTTTGGCCTCACAGTTTAGCAGGAACTTTTTAAACAGATTGGTTGAGCCACTAGCATCCTTCTTTGCTTTCTTTTTCTTTCCCTTTTTTCTTTTTTCTTTATGCTTTCCTGCCTCCTTTGCCTTCTCCTTTTTGTGTTTTTTCATATGAACATGCTCGTCGTCATCTTCATCTGAGTCGGCACAATGTTTCTTTGTTTCACTCTTTTTCTCCTTGGGAGGAGAGTGAGGTGTTAGGACTCTGTCTTTTTCTTCATCCGTCTCTGGTGCCGGAAGGAGTCTCATGTCATCTTTCAGAGGCAGCTTGATGCAATAATGACCATCTGCGAGCTGTGCTGATGTAGTCACAGCATGCATGAACTGCTTATCCTGCTGAGATGGTTCTTGTTTGTCCTCATACTGTCGCTCTGTGAAATCTGCATTGTAATGCTTCACCAGCATGTCTTCAATGTTAAATACAGATATACGATTGACAAGAAAATCTTGTTTTTTAGTGACACATAAGTCCATACCTTGACATCTGCTGACTGGTCCATTTACCACCCAACCCAGAGCTGTTTTCACAGCATACAGTCCATCATTCTGGCTGTTGATGATCTTCCATGGCTCCATAGCCTTGTGAGCATTAGCACCAATGAGAAGTCCAATATTTGACTCTAGTCTGGGAAGATGAACTTGGTTCAGGTAAGGCCATCTCTCCAAATCTTGCTCTTTTGGTATATTACTCCTTGTTGCAGGGATGTCTGGTTGAGTGTACACATCTGGCAGCGTGATGAAGTCTTGTTCATCGAGGCCGCAGACCTGTAAGAACATAACTACAGACTTTCTGTTCCTGTGCCATGGTGCGAAGAAGGATTTCTTTCTTTTTCCCTCTAATATTTAACTTATTCACCAGATCCTCAGTGCAAAAGGTTGCTGTGCTACCTTGATCCAGGAATGCATAAGTCTTAATGATCTTCCTGTTTTTCTTGTGTCTTATCTGTACAGGTACAATGGGAAGTATGCATTCATTTTCTCTGGCCCCAGTGACTTCACCTTTACAACCAACAGACACAAGAGCACTTGTAACTTCACTTGTGTTTTGTGGGTTGTCATCCACGTTGTTTTCTTCTGACACAACATCCTGCTTCAACACATGTATTAGTGGGGTGCTTAAGAGAACAGTCAGAACACAATGCCTTTTTTCTACAGTCTTTATATAGATGACCTGCAGTTAGACACCCAAAACAAAGACCTTGTGATTTCAAAAACTGTATTCTTTCTTTCGAAGGCTTTTCTTTAATTTTGTTGCAGACACTCAAAGCATGACTGTTCTTACAATAAAGACATGGGCTTTGAAAAGCACTGACTGTTTTGAATAAAGAAGTTTCATCATGTTGACTCTTTGTTGCATCCTTTTCAGCAGGAGATATATTCATAGCAAAACTGCTTCTCTTTGAAAGGCCTTTAACTTGGTCAAATTTCTTTTGTGCACCACTCTGACTACCTGGAGTGACATCAAGAATATCTCCAAATAACGGATCATTGGCAATCTTTGCTTGTTGGTAGATGAACTCTACAAGATCAGGAAATTTGGCTGGTGTTCCTTTTCTTTCTTTAATGTTGTAAGCATGACTTCTCCACTTTTCTTTCAGTTTATATGGAAGTTTGCACATGTTCTATGAAATAATTGATCAACCCAAATGGTTAATGTTTTATCATCTTTGTCGGTCCGTGAAAGGTGGGCACACTTGTTTAGAAGAAAACAGACACAGATTTCCTCAACAATAATGAATATTTATTAAAGAAGTCTTGTGACAGAAAAAGGAAAAAGCACATACAGTTGTACAAATCACCTCAGATGTACATGTTCAACACACACACAAGTTTCCTGCTAAGATTTAAAAGTGTCTGTTTAATCTCGCCACAGTAAAACTTAAAATACCCACAAGCTTAGACATTGACGTGTAACAAATTACAGTATTTTCTCACCTTTGACACTTTGAACAGGGGAGCTGCTCTGTTCTCGGCGAGAGAAAGTCATCAATGCACACCGGGCGTTTGGATCAAAAACCCACGGTAGACTCCGAATTGTTTATCCGAGCGCTTCTCTATTTATACTGTTGTGAGTTTATGACTTAATTCACTCCCATCAAACATGTTTTCAATCAAACTTTGTTTTTCAAGACAGTACCAGGCACTGCCAAAAGCTTTCTGTTTCATCTATCAGCTATAAGGTCAGTTTGCCCTTAATTGCTGAGCTGTGCTCATCAACATAACTCCCTTTCAGAAGAACTGCAAGGCTTGAAGTGAGATGGGTGATATGCATTCATTCCATCAAAGACCAGTTTTTCGAGAAGGATTGGGCCCTTAATCTTTCAAAGAAAACTCTGGACCTTTGAAGCAAAGCCACACAAAACCCCCCCCCCTCTTCAAGGCTTTAATGAAAAACTAAAATGTTTTTTTGTGTTGCATTAAGCATTAACTCTTAAAAATTGATAAACATTTAGTCAGAAAAACATTAATACTTCTTAATCTGTTCATTCCACCTTATGATTTTTTGACTAATTTTGAAAAATTTTCCCTGTCACCTCATGTGACATTTCTAAGACAGTGTTACAAACTAATCTAATTATATGATCCTTCCTACAAAACAAAGCATTAAAAAAAGTAAGGAGGGATACTGCACATTCTCACTTTATTAGTTTTAAACCATATGTAAAAACCTTATGTATAAACCTTCTCTTGTTCAACACATGTGAACGCCTTGAAATCAAACAGCCAGACTTACAAACTCAATCACAAGTTTCGGCACCCATGGACCCGTTCTGTTGCGCACCAGAAAGGGGTGAGTGACTGCAGAGCAGAATTGCCAATTAATCAATCAATAAGTCTTGTTGTCCGCACTCCCACAAACATACAACACATACATCCTTTAAAAAGGCACCTAGTTACTTTTTAAGGACGATTTTACTGTCCAGATAAAACCTATTCCTGTTTGCAGTACATCTCAAAAACAAATCACATTTATTTTATCACTTCAGGTAAAATAAAACAAAATAAAAACTCAAAGAACAATAAAGAATGTTCCCAAACTAGTCACTTATTTTCGTGGCTCCACCCTCTGGAACAACTCGCACACCTTAAAGGTCGATGCACAAGGTCGTTGCACTGGAACGTTACACGCGCCGGACACCACTGCTCTGCCCACACTTGTTACCAGCAGGACCGACCTACAGGACATTTGAAGCCGTCCCGTCTGTTCATCTCGTGGCAAAGAGCCCCAACTGTCCTCATCAGGACACGTCTCGTTTTTCAGAGGTGTGGTCATCAGCACCACATCACAGATGAGCACGAACACCCATCCTCAGGTATGCTGGCAGGCAGCAGCTCTGCAGCAGCTATGAAGCGACCTAGCAGACGACAAGCCACCACCCTTCAGGCGCCTCTCTCAGGAGTTGGTCATCCTCAGGTGCGTTGAACACCCAGCAGCTCGTTGCACCGATGAAGCACGATAAGCCACCATGTCACAGACGCCCCGGCCACTCCCGTCGTCCTCCGCGCGCTGCCCCACCAGACAGACGACGAGAACCACACATCAGCTGTAACACAAAACATGCTATTGATAGAACGACAAGGATTAGTCATCATTTCAGATAAAAGATTCATTCCTTAAACTTGGAGGAGAAAGGAAAAAAAAACTTAAAACCCCTCTTCCTTTTTTTATTCACTGTCTGATTCTTCCAATAAATTTCTAATGTCACCTGTTGACCATTTTGTAATCCTAATTTCTTGGGCTTGACCTGTTTGATTCATCAAAACCCTGCAAACCAAGCTCAAACAACCTGCCTCTTCCCTTTTTTTTCTCTGCTTCACTGTTCTGACCCTTATGACCTTCGTTCTCCCTCGTCCCAAACGCTCCACATATCTATCAACCTCCTCAGAGCTGCAGTTTCCTCCCTGTTCCGGCGATAAGGCAGACTGCATGAAAGGGGAAAACAAAACAAAAACTCGACCCTTCCTGGCCCATGAACCACACGCTGAAAACTCTTGATCTTTTTTTTTTTCTCACTGTTCTCATGCGTTCCTCACTCCGGCTACCCTAACTCAGCACCCAAAACACACTCGCATGTCCTACGCCTTCTTCAAGCTGCACTTTTTAACCTCTTTATCTGAACCGACCTTTCCTGGCCTGCGAACCATATGTTGTCTCCTCACTCTCATCCTTCACAGAGCTGCAGCTTCCTCCCTGTTCTGGAGATAAGACAGAAGTTGAACGTCTCCTCTTATTATCTGCTTCAATGAGCTCCACTGCTCTCTTTTTCATGCATACACAAACAGTTCTGCTCCTTCCTCTTAAGCGAGCAGCTCAACTGGAAAAAAAACAAAAAACCTCTGTCTGTATTAGTGCTCTCTAAACAACTCCCCCAGAGCACCACCAGCACTTCGCAACCCCTCCATCCGTTCACACACGTTACAGATGAGACACATTCTTCCTCCATTTCTCTATAGCTGACCACCTCAGCTCCCACAATACCCTCGTACAACTGCGTCGCTGCACCTCTCGCATGTCATGTGCACCTTGACACTTTCTTTCCTTCAAGCTGCACGTTTTTCTTTTTCTTCTCACGCAGCTGCACAGACACACACACGAGCTTCGCTAGTTGTCAAATAAAAATAACTCACCAGTCCTCAACTGATAAAGCTATCAAAATAAATCACCTAACTTTTTCAGGGCTTAATGAACTATTTCAAAATTCCCTCAGACAAAACTCACAAGGGTTTGCAACCTGGTAAAAATACTTTTGTTTCAGCGAATAAATCACCTGACTTCTTCAGGGCTTATTCAAAACTTCCTCAGCTCTTTTTCCCTTTAAAGGCTGCTTGCTTCGGCAACCTTACACATCTCTGTTTTCTAAACACAGACTTTCAGAGCGTCCTCCAAAAACGCTTGGTCAAAAAACAGGACATAAAATTGCTGATAGGGAATCACACCTCTGATCAGCTCCTCCGCTTCCAAGACTCTTCACCTCTGCACACTGGCAGGAACAAAACACAGGGACTTCACACCCCCGTTTTCCAACACAAACACGAGAATCACACTCGTGACATACGGGCATCACACCCGTTACACGAAACTGAACCGGGACTGCACCTCCCTTTCCCAAACATAAGACACACTTTTTCCTTTTTTTTCTTCTTCTAAACAAACAAGTGTGTATCCTTTCATCAATCAATGTTAATCAATAAATGATATCCCATCCTCGTTGCCATAAATGTTCTATGAAATTATTGATCAACCCAAATGGTTAATGTTTTATCATCTTTGTCGGTCCGTGAAAGGTGGGCACACTTGTTTAGAAGAAAACAGACACAGATTTCCTCAACAATAATGAATATTTATTAAAGAAGTCTTGTGACAGAAAAAGGAAAAAGCACATACAGTTGTACAAATCACCTCAGATGTACATGTTCAACACACACACAAGTTTCCTGCTAAGATTTAAAAGTGTCTGTTTAATCTCGCCACAGTAAAACTTAAAATACCCACAAGCTTAGACATTGACGTGTAACAAATTACAGTATTTTCTCACCTTTGACACTTTGAACAGGGGAGCTGCTCTGTTCTCGGCGAGAGAAAGTCATCAATGCACACCGGGCGTTTGGATCAAAAACCCACGGTAGACTCCGAATTGTTTATCCGAGCGCTTCTCTATTTATACTGTTGTGAGTTTATGACTTAATTCACTCCCATCAAACATGTTTTCAATCAAACTTTGTTTTTCAAGACAGTACCAGGCACTGCCAAAGCTTTCTGTTTCATCTATCAGCTATAAGGTCAGTTTGCCCTTAATTGCTGAGCTGTGCTCATCAACATAACTCCCTTTCAGAAGAACTGCAAGGCTTGAAGTGAGATGGGTGATATGCATTCATTCCATCAAAGACCAGTTTTTCGAGAAGGATTGGGCCCTTAATCTTTCAAAGAAAACTCTGGACCTTTGAAGCAAAGCCACACAAAACCCCCCCTCTTCAAGGCTTTAATGAAACATCTTGAATGTTTTTTTTTGTGTTGCATTAAGCATTAACTCTTAAAAATTGATAAACATTTAGTCAGAAAAACATTAATACTTCTTAA
>JBBPBX010003410.1:42452-53942 GCA_038048925.1 Garcialebias charrua
GTCAAGACCAGCTTCTTTCAGCTCCGACTGCTCTCCAAAGTCAAGTCATTTCTCAGCCGTGGTGATCTGGAGAAGGCCATCCATGCCTTTGTGACCTCCAGACTTGACTATTGTAATGCTTTGTATGTTGGTATTAATCAATCCTCCATCTCCCGTTTACAGCTTGTACAGAACTCTGCCGCGCGCTTTTTGACCAACACACGAAAATATGAACACATCACTCCTGTCCTGTCCTCTCTACACTGGCTCCCGGTTCAGTTCAGGATACAGTTCAAGCTGCTCCTGTTTGTTTTCAAAGCTCTGAATGGACTTGCTCCTCTGTACATCTCAGAACTTTTGAAAGCCCATCAGCCCGGCAGAGATTTACGATCTGCCAGTCAACACCTGCTGGAGGTGCCTCGCTCAAGGTACAAACAATGGGGAGACCGGTCATTTTCTGTTGCCGGCCCAAAAGCCTGGAACAGCCTCCCCCTTGAGCTGCGTGCCACCTCTGATCTGACTCTGTTCAAAACCAGACTGAAGACCCACTTGTTCAAAAAAGCTTTCAGTGTGTAACTTTTATTACTTTTGGTATTTTAGTATGTAGCATTTTTTATTTCCATTGCCTTTTTATTTCCACTAGTTCAAATAAGCTTCCAGTGTGTAACTTTTATTACTTTTGGTATTTTAATATGTAACATTTTTTATTTACATTGCCTTTTTATTTCCTCTTGTTCAAAAAAAACTCTCAGTGTGTAACTTTTATTATTTGTGTTATTTTAGTGTTATTTTAGTATGTAGCATTTTTTATTTCCATTGCCTTCTTTTATTGCTGTTGTTTCTTATTCTATTTTCATTGATTTATTGTTCCAGTTTATTCATCTTTTTATCCTGTTAAGCACCTTGGTCAATGCAAGGCATTGTTGGAAGGTGCTATACAAATAAAGTTTATTATTATTATTATTATTAAATTTTGGAAAGATTTGGATGAAGTGATAGAGAGTATTCCCAGGGAGGAAAGAGTGGTGATTGGAGCAGACCTGAATGGACATGTTGGTGAAGGAAACAGAGGATGAGGAAGTGATGGGTAGGTTTGGTGTCAAGGAAAGAAACCAGGAAGGACAGATGGTGGTGGATTTTGCCAAGAGAATGGAAATGGCTATAGTCAATACCTATTTCCAAAAGAGGGAGGAACATAGAGTGACCTATAAGAGTGGAGGAAGGAGTACACAGGTCGACTACATTCTGTGTAGAAGAGGAAACCTGAGGGAGATTGGAGACTGTAAGGTTGTGGCAGGGGAGAGCGTGGCCAGACAGCATCGGATGGTTGTGTGTAGAATGACTGTTGTTGCGAAGAAGAGAAAAAGAGTAAAATCAGAGAAGAAGACCAAATGGTGGAAGCTAAAGAAGGAAGAATGTTGTGAGAAATTCAGAGACGAGCTGTTAAAGGCTCTGGGTGGTAAGAAAGAGCTTCCAAGTGACTGGGCTACTACAGCAACAGTAATTAGAGAGACAGGTAGGAAGGTACTTGGTGTGTCATCTGGACAGAGAATGGATGATAAGGAAACCTGGTGGTGGAATAGTGAAGTGCAGGACGCCATTCAAAGAAAGAGATTAGCCAAGAAGAAATATGACTGTGAGAGGACTGAAGAGCGGAGACAGGAATATAAGGAGATGGGACATAGAGCAAAGAGGGAAGTAGCTAAGGCAAAGCAGAGGGCGTACAATGAGTTATATGGGAGACTGGACACTAAAGAGGGCGAGAAGGACTTGTACCGATTGGCAAGACAGAGGGATCAGGCTGGAAAGGATGTGCAGCAGGTTAGGCTTATTAAAGATGGGAATGGGAATGTTCTAACAAGTGAGGAGAGTGTGATGGGAAGATGGAAGGATTACTTTGAGGAGCTAATGAATGAAGAGAATGAAAGAGAAAGAAGAGTGGAGGTCATAGAAACTGTGGACCAGGAAGTGGGAAAGATTAGTGAGGGTGAAGTCCGGAAAGCTCTGAAAAGAATGAAGAAGGGGAAGGCAGTAGGACCTGATGACATACCAGTGGAGGTTTGGAAATGTCTTGGAGAGGTGGCAGTGAGGTTTTTGACTCAAATATTTAATGGAATATTTGAGGGTGAGAAAATGCCTGAAGAATGGAGAAGAAGTGTGCTGGTTCCCATTTTTAAGAACAAGGGTGATGTACAGAGTTGTAGCAACTACAGGGGAATTAAGTTGATGAGCCACACGATGAAGATCTGGGAGAGAGTTGTGGAAGCAAGACTTAGACAAGAGGTGACTATCTGTGAGCAGCAGTATGGTTTCATGCCAAGAAAGAGCACCACAGATGCCATCTTTGCTTTGAGGATGTTGATAGAGAAGTACAGAGAGGGTCAGAAAGAACTCCATTGTGTGTTTGTGGATTTAGAAAAAGCATATGACAGGGTGCCAAGAGAGGAGGTGTGGTATTGCATGAGGAAATCTGGAGTGGCAGAAAAGTATGTTAGACTGGTACAGGACATGTATGAAGACAGCAGGACAGTGGTGAGATGTGCTGTAGGAGTGACAGATAGCTTCAAGGTGGAGGTGGGATTGCATCAAGGATCGGCTCTGAGCCCCTTCTTGTTTGCTCTGGTGATGGACCGACTAACAGATGAGGTCAGGCAGGAATCCCCATGGACTATGATGTTTGCAGATGACATTGTGATCTGTGGTGAGAACAGGGAACAGGTGGAAGAGAACTTGGAGAGGTGGAGGTATGCACTTGAAAGAAGAGGAGTACATGTGTGTGAATGAGAGGGAGGCCAGTGGAACAGTGAGGCTACAAGGAGCAGAGGTCACAAAGGTGCAGGACTTCAAGTACTTGGGGTCCACTGTCCAGGAAAATGGGGAATGTGGTAAAGAGGTGAAAAAGAGAGTCCAGGCAGGATGGAGTGGATGGAGAAAAGTTTCAGGAGTGATTTGTGACAAAAAGGTGTCAGCAAAGGTCAAAGGAAAAGTTTACAAGACAGTGGTGAGACCAGCTATGTTGTATGGTCTGGAGACAGTGGCATTGACAAAAAGACAGGAGAAAGAACTGGAAGTAGCAGAAATGAAGATGCTGAGGTTCTCCTTAGGAGTGACAAGGATGGATAAGATCAGGAATGAGATAATCAGAGGTACAGCACATGTTGAACAACTGGGAGATAAAGTTAGGGAGGCCAGACTGAGATGGTTTGGACATGTCCAGAGGAGGGACAGTGGGTATATTGGTAGAAGGATGTTAGAAATGCAGCTGCCAGGAAAAAGACACAGAGGAAGGCCAAAGAGGAGATATATGGATGCAGTTAGAGAGGACATGAAGGTAGTTGGAGTGAGGACAGAGGATGCAGAGGACAGAGTGAGGTGGAGGAGGATGACTCGCTGTGGCGACCCCTGAAAAGGGAAAAGCCGAAAGAAGAAGAAGAAGAAGTGTATTTTTTGTTGTTGATGTTTTTCTTAGTTCATATCTTAGATGTTATTACTGTTCTTCTCTTACATTACGTTGAGAACGTACTCTCTCTAACTCTCTCTCTTACATTACGTACAGAACATTCTCTTACTTCTCTCGATACAGAGGATCGAGGGACAGTTCACCTCACAAGACCCTCGGAGCATGTGGAAGCATGTGGAAGGGTATTAAATGCATAACAGATTACAAAGGCAAAAACAAACAATGCCCCAGGGACCCATCTCTGCCTGATGCCCTCAATAAGTTTTATGCACGTTTTGATGATCCAAACAGACCAGCTAGCACCAGACTCACCTCATCACCAGATGAAGAGCATCTCAGAGTGACCGCAGCAGAAGTGAGAGGCAGTCTCAGAAAGATTAATCCTCATAAAGCAACCGGACCAGACAACATCCCAGGGAAAGTTCTGAAGGAATGTGCGGACCAGCTCTGTGAGGTGCTGGCTGACATCTTCACCACCTCACTTGCACTGGAGTCAGTTCCCACCTGCCTGAAGACCGCGACCATCATCCCAGTCCCAAAGAGCTCCACAGTGACTGGTCTGAATGACTATAGACCGGTGGCCCTCACCCCGATAGTCGCTAAATGTTTTGAGAAACTGGTCATGTCCCACATCAAGGCAACCGTCAACATCAATGAGGACCCTCATCAATACGCATACCGTGAGAACCGATCAACAGAGGACGCCATTTCTTCCGTGGTCCACACTGCTCTCACCCACCTGGATCAGAAGGACTCATACGTGCGTCTGCTCTTTGTGGACTTCACATCTGCCTTCAACACCATGATCCCCCAAACTCTGATAGACAAACTATCTACACTTGGACTAAGCCCCTCTATTTGTAACTGGGTACTAGACTTCTTAACAGACAGACCACAGTCCGTGAAGATCCACAACTTCTCCTCCTCCACCATAACCCTCAGCACTGGCTCTCCTCAGGGATGTGTGCTGAGCCCCCTTCTGTTCACTCTGCTCACATATGATTGTACAGCCACACTTCCAGGCTGTCATATTGTTAAGTTTGCAGATGATACAGCGGTGGTGGGATGCATCACAAACAATGATGAGTCCAGCTACAGACAGGAGGTGGAACACCTGGAGAGCTGGTGCAAAGAGAATAATCTTCACATGAATGTGAAGAAGACAAAGGAGATGATTGTGGACTTCAGAAGGAACAAACACACCCATGCCCCACTGAAAATAGGTGGGTCTGCAGTGGAAGTGGTCTCCAGCTACAAATACTTGGGTGTACACATGAATGATAACCTCAGCTGGAGCAACAACACCACCAGCCTGATCAAGAAAGGTCATCAGAGACTCTACTTCCTCAGACGGCTGAGACGTGCTGGTCTGAGCAGCCCAGTTCTCACCTCGTTCTACAGGTGTGCAGTGGAGAGCGTCCTGTGCTCCAGCATCAACGTGTGGCATGGAGGCTGCACAGTTGAAGAGAGGAAAGCTCTGCAGAGAGTGGTGAAGGCTGCACAGAAGTCTGTTGGAGTCAGTCTCCCCACAATCACAGACATTTACACCTCCAGATGCAGGAAAAGAGCCACCTGCATCATGAAAGACCTCACTCATCCAGCACACTCACTCTTTGCCCCACTCCCCTCAGGACGGAGGTTGAGGAGCATCAAGTGTAGAACCACTAGACTGAGGAACAGCTTCTACCCTGAGGCTGTTAGACTCATGAATAAATAAAAATAAAATAAAAAATAAACACTGCAAAATATCACATCATGCTGATGCTGATCTGTTTTCTTGTTGCTGTGTTCATCTGTGTTCATCTGTGACCATCTGCTCATACAAACTCATGTTCGTGCTGCTGTTTATTCCCACTATATTAGGCTTAGTGTATTACTAGTTGATGTTTTTCTTAGTTAGTTCTAGATGTTATTACTGTTTTTCTCTTTCATTTGTTGTTGGATGTAACTGGGACCCCGTGTACATAATCTCGTTTTCATCACATGTACCACATGCGGTGCAAATGACAATAAAGACTCTCTGACTCTGACTCTGACTCTGATTTTGTTGTTGGATGTAACTGGAACCCTGTGTACATAATCTCGTTTCATCACATGTACCACGTGGTGCAAATGACAATAAATATTCTCTGACTCTGATGTTTTCTGCATCTTTCTCGTTCCACAGTGTCTGTGATGTTTCAACAAATCAAACATCAAAATGTTCAGCTCATTCCGGAGACTTTTGATTTTGGTGCAACTTTAGCTTTTTGAAATATTTAGCCTTTTCTGCCTTTTTTTCTCAAAAAAAATGAACTGAGCTCATTTTACATCCTTCAAATCTTTAGATGTGTTTACAACATTTTACTGCTCCTTTCACATTTTGTTCTGCTTCAGCTTCTTTCAGTGTCTTTGTGCAAATAAAAAAAAATGTTTAGCTCTTTTCAGCTAATTTCTGCAAGTTTTAGTTTTTGCTTCTTTCAGCAAACATATAATTTCTGCCTTTTTATGCTAATTTATACTTGTTCTTTTCAGGTACTTTAAAAACGTAGCCAATTTCAGCTGTTTTCAGATCAATTCAAGTTTTTTTGTGTGTTAATTTCAGCCTAATTGAGTCATTTCTGCTAATTTCATCTTATGCTCCTTTCAGCTTTTTAATGCTGATTTCAGTTTTTTTCTCCTATTTCAGCTTATTTTTGCTGTTTTGTGCTAAATTTAACTTTTTTCAGCTATTTCCATGCTTTTGTGCTCATTTCAGCTCCTTCCACTTCCTTCTTTTCTGTTTCTTTCTGATTTTAAGCTACTTTTCAGCTATTTGTTTGTGCTAATTTACACTTTTTTAGTTAAATTCCTAATTTGTGTGCTCATTTCTGCTTCAGTAAACCTAATTCATCAACAAAAATCTGCTTTATTCTCCTAACTTGGGCTTCTTCTTCCGTTTCAGCTACATTTCAGCATGTTTTTAACTAATTTCAGCTGTTTTCAGCAAGTTCTTAAGCTATAAAGAACATTCACACTGCATTTTTGCAGGAAATCTAGTTACATTAAGTATCTAAAATAATGTTAAAACCCTTTAAGATTTTGTTAAAACTTCAGGTTTTTTTTTCAAATGCATCTGCTTTTTATTTTATTTTTTACATTTTAGGCTTTTTTACTCAGCTTTCTGTGCTCCGATTAATTAAAAGCGTCACTCGTGTGTGGTGTCAAACAGTGTTTGACACTGATGACTCACATCTGGAGCAGCCAGCAGAGAGAACGAACGCTCGGATGGAAATATGACGCTTGGCACCTGTCCCACTGGGAAAACAGTTTATTTTCACACATAATGCGCATTTATCAAATAGATCATATTTGATAAATGCAGCTGGTACAGAATGCTGCTGCACAACTTTTGACTGGTACAGGCAGACGTGAGCACATCACTCCAGTTTTAATGTCCCTTCATTGGCTTCCTGTCCAGTTTAGAATCCATTTTAAAGTTTTATTGTTTGTTTTTAAGTCTTTGAACGGTTTTAGTCCCTCTTATTTGTCTGAACTGCTTCACCTTTACATGCCATCATGTGCTCTTAGATCCTCTGACCAGATGCTTTTAGCAGTCCCAAAAACCTTTTATAAGACCAGAGGAGACAGAGCCTTTTCAGCTCTGGCTCCTAAATTGTGGAACGAGCTGCCACTGAAGGTCAGGCAGGCCCTATCGATATCTATTTTTAAAACTCGTTTAAAAACACTTCTTTTTTCATTGGCTTTTAACCCAGAGTGAGTTTGCCTCTCTGTTTTAATGTTGTATTGTTTTACTTGTGATGTTCTGATTATTTATATGATTGTTTTTATTGTTTTGTGTTTGTTTTGTCTTTGTACAGCACTTCAGACGGCTGATGTTGTAATTTTAAGTGCTTTAGAAATAAATTGGTATGATATGGTATATAACAGGTCATCAATGGTGAGCAGGAGACAATGCCAGGACAAAGACTAACACAGAGACACAGACTTATATAGAGGGAAACACCAATCAGACAACATGAAGGCACCTGTGAGTGATCACAGATGCCAGGAGACAGAGACTGAAGACGCAGGACAGAAACACGACACAAGATGGGGCTGGACACCAAAGAAACACAGACATGAACACAACACCAAGGACAAAACCACAATTCCTACAAGTAATACAGTAGTAGTAGTAGTACAGTAGTAGTAGTACAGTAGTAGTAGTAGTACAGTAGTAGTGGTATTACTATTATCATTTCACATTTCCCTGAGCTGGCAGCAGCAGGTTCTTCTCAGAAGTGATTTGAATTTCTTCAGTGTGGAGCTGCACTGGTTGATGCCCACTGGTTTTTAAAACACGGAACACTCTCAGCCAGTTTGGCTCCGATCCCTTCGAAAGGTTTTGACTTTTTGGCTTAGACACCGAGTCTGCAGAGTTCATGTGAGCGCTGCAGGCCCAGAGCCAGGACTTTTAACCTCCAGTGGCAGACTCTGATGGAAGCAGTTCAGAAGAAAAGCACTGAAATAACCACGAGGTCACACAGAAACATGCTCCATTGTTTCAGATGTTCAAATCCTCCAGAACAACAGCTAAAACTGTCTCATCCTTGAAGAGTTGATGGAACGACTGCACAGAAAACAAGAGATTTTTGTGTGTGTGTGAAAACACAGAATTACTTTTGGCTGTTTCCTTCTCAGGGGTCACACAATGAGCAAACTGTCATGAAGATTGGCTTTGTTTCTTTCCAGATCCTCTTTATGATGCAACCACTGACCGCAGCCCACACGTGGAGCAGGGGGCTGCCATCTCAGGTGGTGCCTTGCTCAAGGGCCCTGCAGAAAATGAGTAGCTGTGGGTGTTTGTTGTAATGATAGGGAAGATTTGAACCTGTGACCTCCGAATCACAGATTGTCCTTCTCTAACCTCTGTGTCATTGCTCCCCATTTAACAGCAGCTAAAACAGAACAGTAGCTAAAAGCTAAACCCAGCAAAAAAGTTGCCACAAGCTAAAATTAGCAAAACAATATTTAAAACTTACAAAGTGTGCAGAAGAAGTATAAAGTTTTTAAGGATTTGAAGAGTTTTTTTTTTTTGTTAATGAGAAAAAACATGTCATGAACTTGATCAAAAACATTCAGAAGAAATTACAAACAGAAAAATAAGAATGTGAGCGCTGACTCAGCGTTTATGAAACGATCCCCAACAAACTCAGATCTTTAGAATAGAACGGGACAATAACTTGAAGATTTATGAAATGTTTACATCTGTGTGGAAGCAGTTATGTTATGTCTCATATTTCAAATTAAAATCATTAAATCATTTCTTGGTTTGCTGCCCTCATACATCTCCTCCTACATGTCTTTGCGTGAGTGCAGCTACAGCGTGCGCTCTCAGGACATGATTACCTGCAGTGTTCCGTCAGTGAGGACTGAACTTGGAAAAAGGGCCTTCTCCTACTCTGCTCCTGCTTCATGGAATATCTTACAAAAAGATCTGAAGCTCTCGACCTTGACTTCTCTAAATGGTTTTCAGAATCTGTTGGAATCCTGGCAAAAACCAATGCAGATTTGTTCCTGTCTTTGATTTTATACGTCTACCTTATAATGTTTTGCTAGTTTTTTGATACTTTGTTAAAAAAAAAAAAAAGTATTTCTCTCTTTTTTTCTCTCTTTTGTTTTCTATTGTTTATTGTTTATTGTTTAAGGAAATTCTACCATTGCTGTTCATCGTTCTTTAGCAGTGTTGGGAACATTACTTAAAAAAAGTAATTAATTATAGTTACTAGTTACTTCTTCCAAATAGTAACTGAGTTAGTAACTGAATTACTCCCCTATTAAAGTAATTAGTTACCAGGGAAAGTAACTATTGTTTGTTCGGTTGGTTTAAGTTTAGATATAACTACAAATTTAAAGTAGAATTGCAAAGACCGGTACTTAACACCAAACTTTTAATACTTACTGCACCTCAACAGAACATGACTGGTTGACATACTATACTTCAAGTGTTTTCTTCATTACAAAATACAGTTTAACAAAATAATATAACAATTGTGTTTTAAGCTCTATGTACACACTGTACTGTTCAAGTGTTTTCTTATAAATAAAAGTAAACAGTTAAAACAAGTGCTTTAACTCTGTAGTGTAAAATAAAATCAAACCCTCACACAACTGGTTCTTCAAGTATTTTCTTAAAAACAAAAGAACCGTTTTAACAATATGAAGTACTTTTAAAACAGTACTGAAAATCTGAATTACCTGCAGTTGTGAGAGATGCTTCATCAGATCAGATTACGACGGACGTACACTTCGCTCCGGGGCATAATGTACACTTCACATGCACGTTCTTGCCTTTTACCTCAAGGAGAGTAAAGTAGTTTCTGTATTTCCAATTTGAAAACGCCAACTTTCCCTCCAGACTCGCCATTGCTGCCGGACTCTGCAGATTTGAAGCTGCAGCAGCGTGTGTGAGCTGACCTCACCCTCTGATTGGCTGACCTCTAACTGACACTCTAACTTAGCCAATCAGCATCATCCTTATTGTTTCGCCCCTCCCTCCCCTCTGCTCTGCTACCTCCTACCCTCCCTCCCCTCCTCCCCTCTGCTCCCTCCTCTGCCTCACCAAGGAAAAAAGTAAACAAACAGCCAGCGCGCGGAAGAGAAAGTACCGCACCCCCATTTAGTGGAAGTAACGGTAACGGCGTTGTAACGATAGACTTAGTAACTACTTAGATTACCCGTTAATGAAAAAAATAACTCCGTTTGTAACGCTGTTTATTTGTAACTCCGTTATTCCCATAACTGTTCTTTAGTAACATCGTTCTTTAGCAGGTCGCTTTCGTAAATGAACCATGAGACTCAATAAGATTTACCTGACTAAATAAAGGTTGAATGAATGAATGAAAAAAAATGGATTAATAGAAATGCTTTTTAGTTTCAAAATAAAGCTACATGTTTTGACTCATAAATAAAATTTAAAATGAATAATTCAAACTGCATTTTCATTTTTGTCTTCAAGACTGCTCAATTTGTAAATTAATTAAAATTATAAATAAAATAACGTTTAACATTTAATTTTCAAAATATGACATTTCTATTAATCCATTTTAATTTGAAATATGAGACATAACTGCTTCCATACTTCTGAAGATGCGGACGTGCTGAGGCAATCAGAGACTAATTTGTCACCATGGAAACCAACTTTACTAACCCTGTTGGTTCGTTGTTTACTTAAACTACTGTATCTGGTTGAGAAAAATGCAGTTTCTGTCAGAGGGAATCTTATCCCAAATACTTTATTAAATATTTTTATATTTGCAACAGGCTCTGGGATGTTTGACAGACATTCATCAGCAGAAAAAAAAACTAATAACAAAAAGAGCTTTAACAGTTTTATGACTCTTAAAAGGTTCAGTGTTTTACATTAAGGTGTCTGACATGTTCAATAAATATATTATTGTGTAACTATTTGATCAGAAGAGAAGGAGTATTGTCATTTTTCCACAGAAAACTAAAATGAACAAATTAAACATTAGCCCCGAATCCAGAGGTGATTCTAGAATCAGCCTTTTAGGGGGGCTTAGCCCCCAGTGCTGACAGTGGCTCTTGGCTTGAACAACGTAATGACCATTACTGTCAGAAGTATTTGTAATGGGGGGGTGAGCAATGTGGGTCCTCCCCCAGAAAATTTAAACAAATTAGATGCCATTTCCTGCATTCTGGTGTATTTAAACTGGTTGTTAAACATCTACATTTACCTACATAAGTAAACGAGTCAGTAACTATTTTGGGGAGGGGAATGGTGGCGCAGAGGCTAGAGAAGATGGGCCTCGCAGGTTCAACTCCCCAGACTGACAACATCAAAATGTGTGTGGAAAAGGTGAAACACCCACACTCATCTGCCTCACTCTGGGCCCTTGAGCAAAGCCCTTCACCTCCACCATCTGCTCCCAAACAGGTCCCTCTTGAAATTGAGTTCACGTGACTCATTGAGACGACCTGTATAAATAAAGGGTTAATAAAATACATACATTTTAGAGTGCAACTAAAAATAGCCTGACCAACAGCTCTCCCTGTGTGAATCGAGCACG
>JBBPBX010003410.1:65268-82712 GCA_038048925.1 Garcialebias charrua
TACTACCTCCTCCGAGTGTCCTGCATCTGGCTTGGCCATGGGCCAGTCTGTTGTCAGCATCTGCCTCGTAAGTCCCAGATCTTTGTTGCATCTGGGACATTTGTCCTTTGGGGAAGGCTGATGGGAGGGGGGTCCAGAAATAGTTGCAGTGGCTGTGGAGCATCTAGCTGCTGGCACTGGAACCTGCTTTGTTCTCGCCTCGGCCAAGTGTCCGAGCAGGGCGGAGAGTCGCGTGTTTCCGCACCTATTCCTGGGCATCAGATGAGGACTGCAGCTTGTTCAGGACCGATTGAAAGTGGGGACCGAAGAGGCCATCTGGGGCACAGGACCTTCCAGGAGTTCCTTTTAACGTCCTCTGGAATAGACAGAGACAGTTTCAGCCACATCTGTCTCTGTAGCAATGTTGCCCAGGGCAAGATGCGGGCGGAGCACGTTGCAAGTGCCGCACACAGGTTGGTGATCATGTCCGCAGCTGTGCCGATCTGGTCCAATTCTGCAGAGAACGGGTTCAGTTCCTTCACCTCCTTTGCTATACTAAGGGTTAGCATAGCAATGTTGTTGGTTGCTGCCCCCACCTGCGATGAGCACTGGTGAATTTTGTCAGTCAGCTTCACGGTGAGCTGGTCGCCGGAGGATGGTGGGATGATACGTCAGCCGACTTGTTTCACTGCTCTTACCCCAAAGACAGCGGACAAACTGGGTTCTAGGGGAGGGACGGTGGGAAAGCCCTGGTCCTTGAGCCCTTTGACTTTGGTGATGGCCACGTAAGAGGCGACCAGAGCCCTCAGCTTTAGGGGGTCGTTGGCTGAACCCAGGAGGAGGGCGGACACAGCCGGGAAACAGGGCCAGACCGGGTCCCGGTGTCCATTGTGCTGGGTGGCAAACATTCCCGCCAAAAGGGTCGACGTGGTCTGGGCCGTCGGTTCTGGCACTTCCAGGTCGTAGGCTTTCGCCGACCTCCAGATTATCCCTGGGAGCTCGTGGAGCAGAGTGGTGGACGATCCCTGGGCGCTCAGGGAGGCGACCATTGAAGGCAACACCGGCTCCAAACCTCCTGTAAGGCAGGATGTAGCGCGGCTGCTAGCCGTTCCAGCTTCAGAGGGGGACGTGTTTGCGAACTCCATGTCCAGGGAGTTAAAAAAAATTGGCGAGCGAACAGTCCCCCCTCGGTTGAAACTCGTTCTCCTTAGAGGAAAAGAGTTCACCCCGGCGCTGCTTCTCCTCAGCTGGAAAAAGTTTACAGGCTGTACAGGAGAAGAGCGGATCTAGAGCTTGCCGAACGTGGTCAACTCCCAGACAGGTTTCAAACACGGCGTGCAGGTCAGTCGATAAAATGTAGCCCGTCTGGCACACGGGGCACAGACGGATCGTTGTTGATTTCTTAATTGAGGTAATCTTTCTTCTTCTTCTTTTCTGTTGTTTTCTTAGAAGTAGTGTTCTTCGCATTGGCTGAAGAAAAACGGGAGTCGAGCTCCGGTCCAGATGCAATTTATAGCGGACCGGTGGGGCGTGGACTAGAAGTTTTCATTGTTCGGCACGCTGCATGCGGGTAAACCAATAGCGACAGCTTTTGAAGGGCATAGCTTACACGAAATAGATCAACACAGTCATGAAAATGTATCACTAAACACTTTCAGGGCTGGATAATTATGAAACACTGTAAAGCAGGGGTGCTCATTACGTAGATCGCGATCTACTGGTAGATCTCTGAGGTAGTACTGGTAGATGGCAGCATGACATTAAAAAAAAATTGTTCAGTGCCCTGAGATTACTTCTTTTGTGAATTGACGCTATATAAATAAACTGAATTGAATTGAATCTTAGAACATCTTTACTCAGCAAACACAACAGTTTAGGTCAAAATACTATAATTTTAAAGCCACAGTACTGTACTATAGTTCATAATTTCTTATCTGGCAACCCGACTGACATGAAAACTACAGCATTTTTCATGTAAACCAGCTTATTTTTTGTTTATTACCCCCAATAAACATTGAAAAATCACTGTTTCCACAGGTTGTTTTCGTATAAACGGGGCCTTATAGTAGGTAGATCACTTTGACTTGATCATTTCAAAAACAGCTTGCATGCTGAAAAAGTCTGAACACCCCTGCTGTAAAGCCTCTGAAAGACTTTGCTTTGTCAAAAGAGCCTTTGGTTGGTTGTAAACCACCTCTTCAATGATATAAAAGAAAGTTGTGAAAGAAGCCTGTAATTTGCATGAAATGCTGGGTTTTATGACGTCAACCTGTAATCTCAGAGATTTCCAAATTCAACTTTGAGGAAATAACAGATTTAAAAAAATACAAGCAGAAGAGGCGGCTGTGGGAGGAGATGTCTGCACCTCCCTGCTCGAGATGCTGCCCCGAGACTTGACTCTGGAACAAGCAGAAGATGATGGATGATGGATGGATGGAGGATGATAGATGGATGGATGATGGATGGAAGAGGATTGATGGATGGAGGTTGATGGATGGATGGATGATGGATGGATGGAGGAGGATGGATGGATGGATGGTGGATGATGGATGGATGACAGATGGATGGATGAATGGTGGATGGATGGGGGGTGATGGATGGATGGAGGTTGATGGATGGATGGATGGATGGAGGATGACAGATGGATGGATGATGAATGGGTGGAGGTTGATGGATGGATGGATAGATGAATGGATGGATGATGAATGGTGGATGATGGATGACAGATGGATGGAGGATGATGGATGATGAATGGTGGATGATGGATGACAGATGGATGGAGGATGATGGATGATGAATGGATGGATGACAGATGAATGGAGGATGATGAATGGATGGAGGATGAAAGTTGGATGAAAACAACTCTCCAGTTAGCAGCATCTTGACTCCTCTGCAGTTTAAATGGGTTGTTTTTGTAAATCCACTCTTTAGTCTCCTCCATATATTTTAGTTTCCTACAAAGGCCATGGTCTGGTGGAGATGTCTACAGGAATGCTCCTAATGTTCCTGAAAAGGTTCCTGTAGTGAAAACAAACCGTATCATTCCATCACAGGACAAACATAAACACATGAAACACACAGCATGAAACTGGAGAACTACCCGCGTGTGCACAGGGAGACCATACTGCACCAAGAAAGAGTAACGTTGTATTAACAACATATGTATAAACACAACACGGCTGGGGCTGCCAGCTCTCGTTTTTATTTTTTATTTTTAACCTGTCAGTCAATCTAGTAGGCGTGTCAGCAAATGACCTATAGGCAAACTCAATTTGTCTGGAAGGTAAATGCCCCTTGCCTGCAGAGCTGGCTGCAGCCAGTCAGGGTGTTCGCTCAAGTTTGAAGTCAACTGTCTGCGGACAAAGCACACATTTTGATGTCTTTGCCCGAGTCTGTGGGAGCCTTAAGGGTTTTAACCCAGAGCCCTCTTGCTCTGAGGCGACTGAGCTAACCACAGCTGCACAGTGCCACCCTCTGGTTTTACTTTGTATAATCATGAATTGTTTTTAATAAATCCTTTTGTTCCTCCATGTGCGCGCTCTGCCCATCTGTCTCCAGGCCACCACCTACCACGTCCACATGGTCTTACAGAGTGAGTGTCATGTGACTGTGACAGAGTCCAGACAGCACCAGCTGAGTCCAGAGTCAGCCTCCCCCATCCAGATGTTGACCCTGAGAGTAGACAGCATCAACCCTGCAGTCAGATCATTCAACATTAGGTATGCACACACTGGCTTCCTCTTTCTCTCTATTCTTTTTTTATAATTCTTAATCTAACCTTATCTAAATTCTTGATTCTACACATTTTGTAATCTGCGTTTTTAGTCATAATTATACTTGAATAGTTTTTGTAGAAATGTTGGAAGTTGTTAGTGCAGCTGCTGCACAAAACCATCAAAACTTAGGCTCAGAAGAAATGTCTACATTAAGATGTATAATCTTTAAAAGACATGGGATTAGAACCAAGAGCATAAGAAATATTAAAACTTATTGTGGTCACCATGGTAACTGCAAGCCTTTGTCTGTCACTCCCTGACTGTAATTAACAAGTGAGACCAAAAACATGTCTCTGAAAAAAACGTTGTTGTTGCTGTTGGAGAAATCCTCCTGCTCGCTAGCACTGTTTACCCAAAGAACCACACTCGACGGCAGGTGAAGATTTTTAACAGCATTTTTTTTTCATTCAACCTTTATTTCGTCAGGTTAATCTCATTGAGCCTCGAGGACTCATTTACAAGAGCGACCTGCTACAACTAAAGGCTCACCCATAGCTTTGCGTACGGCCATACGCGTGTCCGTGCGTGCGTACTGTGCGCAGGCAGTTCACCCGCACAGCTCAGCGTTCGTTCTCGCGTTCATTCTCGCGTTTTCGCACCAAATTCTTGACGTCATTTGAGCAGCTGCAGTGCAGAGCGTTTACCTACGGGACAAATTGAGGTCGCTGATTGGTCATTTGCTGACACGCCTACTGAATTGATTGACAGGTCGGGTGGGGAAAAAAGGCGCGAGCTGGCAGCTGCAGCTGTGCGGTGTTCTGTGTTTATATGTTAATAAAAAGTTCTAAAAAATAAAATAAAAACAGGGAGCGCTGGTCCTGCAGCCCACACATCAGACCAGCACACCAGGAAATCTGTAGAACCTCCTGCAGCCACGCTGGAGCCAAGTTTAATTAGCTCGTGACAAATTCATTCATTTCCTCATCATTTCAGTCATGGAGTCAATGGAGGAGGAAGCGATCACTGCCTTTTGGCAAAAAAACAAAAGAAAAGGCCAAATCAGGGATGAAGAAGATGGTGTAGAGGCAGGGCTCCCGACTTGGGACCCGAAGGACCCAGGTTCGAACCCCGGCCACTACACACCTTGGGGTGTCTATGAGTGCACACCTATTTCCCCAGCTCCCCGGGTGCTTTCTATGGCTGCCCACTGCACCACCTGGTGGTGGTTGGGTTAAATGCAGAGACGAATTTCGTCTTGTATGGGAATAGGTTTATTGTTTATTTGTCATATGCAGATCAGCACAAGGTCAATATGCAATGAAATGCTCAGGACGGAAGAACATCTCGACTCGCCAAGAAAACAAGAAATATTAAAACGTGCAAAAAAATACAAAAACAAGGCACCAACAGTGAAAAATAAATTACAGCAGTATGGTCCTGTGAGCAGAGTGTTTCAGATGACAGTGTGGTTTTGTTAGCAGAGTGGTTCTGTTAGCAGAGTGGTTCTGTTAGCAGAGTGGTTCTGTTAGCAGAGTGGTTTTGTTAGCAGAGTGGTCCTGTTAGCAGAGTGGTCCTGTTAGCAGAGTGGTTCTGTTAGCAGAGTGGTTTTGTTAGCAGAGTGGTCCTGTTAGCAGAGTGGTCCTGTTAGCAGAGTGGTCCTGTTAGCAGAGTGGTTCTGTTAGCAGAGTGGTCCTGTTAGCAGAGTGGTCCTGTTAGCAGAGTGGTTCTGTTAGCAGAGTGTTTCAGATGACAGTGTGGTTTTGTTAGCAGAGTGGTCCTGTTAGCAGAGTGGTCCTGTTAGCAGAGTGGTTCTGTTAGCAGAGTGGTTCTGTTAGCAGAGTGGTCCTGTTAGCAGAGTGGTTCTGTTAGCAGAGTGATCCTGTTAGCAGAGTGGTTCTGTTAGCAGAGTGGTTTTGTTAGCAGAGTGGTCCTGTTAGCAGAGTGGTCCTGTTAGCAGAGTGGTTCTGTTAGCAGAGTGATCCTGTTAGCAGAGTGGTTTTGTTAGCAGAGTGGTTTTGTTAGCAGAGTGGTCCTGATAGCAGAGTGGTCCTGTTAGCAGAGTGGTCCTGTTAGCAGAGTGGTTCAGAAGACAGTGTGGTTTTGTTAGCAGAGTGGTCCTGTTAGCAGAGTGGTTCTGATGACAGTGTAGTTCTGTTAGCAGAGTGGTCCTGTTAGCAGAGTGGCTCTGTTAGCAGAGTGGTTCTGATGACAGTGTAGTTCTGTTAGCAGAGTGGTCCTGTTAGCAGAATAGTCCTGTTAGCAGAGTGGTTCTGTTAGCAGAGTGGTTCTGATGACAGTCTAGTTATGTTAGCAGAATAGTCCTGTTAGCAGAGTGCATCTGATGACAGAGTGGTTCTGTTAGCAGAGTGTTCCTGTTAGCAGAGTGGTTCTGATGACAGTGTAGTTATGTTAGCAGAGTGGTCCTGTTAGCAGAGTGTTTCTGATGACAGTGTGGTTCTGTTAGCAGAGTGATCCTGTTAACAGAGTGGTTCTGATGACAGTGTGGTTTTGTTAGCAGAGTGGTCCTGATAGCAGAGTGGTTCTGTTAGCAGAGTGGTTCTGTTAGCAGAGTTGTTCTGTTAGCAGAGTGGTTCTGATGACAGTGTGGTTTTGTTAGCAGAGTGGTCCTGTTAGCAAAGTGGTTCTGTTAGCAGAGTGGTTCTGTTAGCAGAGTGGTTCTGTTAGAAGAGTGGTCCTGTTAGCAGAGTGGTCCTGTTAGCAGAGTGGTTCTGTTAGCAGAGTGGTCCTGTTAGCAGAGTGGTTCTGTTAGCAGAGTGGTCCTGTTAGCAGAGTGGTTCTGTTAGCAGAGTGGTTCTGTTAGCAGAGTGGTTCTGTTAGCAGAGTGGTTCTGTTAGCAGAGTGGTCCTGTTAGCAGAGTGGTCCTGTTAGCAGAGTGGTCCTGTTAGCAGAGTGGTCCTGTTAGCAGAGTGGTCCTGTTAGCAGAGTGGTCCTGTTAGCAGAGTGGTCCTGTTAGCAGAGTGGTTCTGTTAGCAGAGTGGTTCTGTTAGCAGAGTGGTCCTGTTAGCAGAGTGGTCCTGTTAGCAGAGTGGTCCTGTTAGCAGAGTGGTCCTGTTAGCAGAGTGGTTCTGTTAGCAGAGTGGTTCTGTTAGCAGTGTGGTTCTGTTAGCAGAGTGGTCCTGTTAGCAGAGTGGTTCTGTTAGCAGAGTGGTTCTGATGACAGTGTGGTTTTGTTAGCAGAGTGGTCCTGTTAGCAGAGTGGTTCTGTTAGCAGAGTGGTTCTGATGACAGTGTGTTTTTTTTAGCAGAGTGGTCCTGTTAGCAGAGTGGTCCTGTTAGCAGAGTGATCCTGTTAGCAGAGTGATCCTGTTAGCAGAGTGGTCCTGTTAGCAGAGTGGTTTTGTTAGCAGAGTGGTTTTGTTAGCAGAGTGGTTTTGTTAGCAGAGTGGTTTTGTTAGCAGAGTGGTCCTGTTAGCAGAGTGGTCCTGTTAGCAGAGTGGTCCTGTTAGCAGAGTGGTCCTGTTAGCAGAGTGGTCCTGTTAGCAGAGTGGTTCTGTTAGCAGAGTGGTTCTGTTAGCAGAGTGGTTCTGTTAGCAGAGTGGTCCTGTTAGCAGAGTGGTCCTGTTAGCAGAGTGGTTCTGTTAGCAGAGTGGTCCTGTTAGCAGAGTGGTCCTGTTAGCAGAGTGGTCCTGTTAGCAGAGTGGTCCTGTTAGCAGAGTGGTTCTGTTAGCAGAGTGGTTCTGTTAGCAGAGTGGTCCTGTTAGCAGAGTGGTCCTGTTAGCAGAGTGATCCTGTTAGCAGAGTGGTCCTGTTAGCAGAGTGGTCCTGTTAGCAGAGTGGTCCTGTTAGCAGAGTGGTCCTGTTAGCAGAGTGGTTCTGTTAGCAGAGTGGTCCTGTTAGCAGAGTGGTTCTGATGACAGTGCAGTTCTGTTAGCAAAGTGGTCCTGTTAGCAGAATAGTCCTGTTAGCAGAGTGGTTCTGTTATCAGAGTGGTCCTGTTAGCAGAATAGTCCTGTTAGCAGAGTGATCCTGTTAGCAAAGTAGTCCTGTTAGCAGAGTGATCCTGTTAGCAGAGTCTTTCTGATGACAGTGTGGTTCTGTTAGCAGAGTAGTCCTGTTAGCAGAGTGTTTCTGATGACAGTGTGGTTCTGTTAGCAGAGTGGTTCTGATGACAGTGTGGTTCTGTTAGCAGAGTGGTTCTGATGACAGTGTGGTTCTGATGACAGCGTAGTCCTGTTAGCAGAGTGTTTCTGTTGACAGTGTGGTTCTGTTAGCAGAGTGGTTCTGATGACAGTGTGGTTCTGTTAGCAGAGTGTTTCTGATGACAGTGTGGTTCTGTTAGCAGAGTAGTCCTGTTAGCAGAGTGGTTCTGATGACAGTGTGGTCCTGTTAGCCGAGTGGTTCTGATGACAGTGTGGTTCTGTTAGCATAGTGTTCCTGTTAGCAGAGTGGTTCTGATGACAGTGTGGCTCTGTTAGCAGAGTGCTTCTGTTAGCAGAGTGGTCCTGTTAGCAGAGTGGTCCTGTTAGCAGAGTGGTCCTGTTAGCAGAGTGTTTCTGATGATAGTGTGGTTCTGTTAGCAGAGTGTTTCTGATGACGGTGTGGTTCTGTTAGCAGAGTGTTTCTGATGACAGTGTGGTTCTGTTAGCAGAGTGTTTCTGATGATAGTGTGGTTCTGTTAGCAGAGTGTTTCTGATGACAGTGTGGTTCTGTTAACAGAGTGGTCCTGTTAGCAGAGTGGTTCTTGTGACAGTGTGGTCCTGTTAGCAGAGTGGATCTGTTAGTTGCGTGGTCCAGTTAGTATCATGATGGTAATAACAACTGCAGTAACGGATGATGTAGGGCTGGGCGATATGGACCAAAATTCATATCTCGATATTGTTAGGATATATCGTGATATACGATATATATCTCGATATAATTTTCTTTCCATAAAAGAATAACAAAAATATATTTCTGAGTCGAAGCTTTGTCCCACTTGTCACACAGCAACATTTATTAACAAACAGCTGTAACTCTACAAAATAAATGTCTAAAAAATGAACTACAGTATTGAACTAATGAACATTATTTTTTAGACATTTATTCACACCTATTAAATAATACTGTAATCCTCTTCAGCTGAGGGCAGCTGTGGCTGAGAGGCTAGAGCAGTCTCCTCCAATGGGAGAGCTGAGAGTTCAATTCCACCAGCAGTCACATGCTGAAGTGTTCCTGGGCAGTGGGCAACACTGAACCCCTCATTGCCTCTGATGTGTGTCCCATCAGTGTATGAATGTGATAAAGTACTGATTATTCTTTGTACAGTTCTAGTAGAGTGCTGTATGAATGGGTAAATGAGGACACAGATTGTGTTTTAAAGAGCTTTGAGTGTCTTGATAAGATAGAAAGGTGCTTTCACTTTAGTCAGTGTGTTTGTGAACTGCAGTAATGTGAGCCTCCACTCAGAAACGTGAACCGAGAGGCGGAGACATTATTAAATCAGCAGTTTATCATATCGCTAAAGACACGGTCAGTCTCAGCTGTGGAAGAAGACGGCTAAAGCGTTAGCCATCTTGTTAGCCGCTAAGGACCGTATCTTTAGCGATATGATAAACTGCTGATTTATTAATGTCTCCACCTCTCTCTGCTCCTCTCATAAAGCTCTGTGGGTGCACGCACGGCTAAATGAGCTCAGACCCGTGGTTTGTTTTAAGGAAGCAGCAGGCTGTAAAAACACTCGGTTCTGCCGTTTCACGGTTCATGCTCCACTCCGCTGTTTAAATGGTGAAAAAGATTCGTAGTTCCGACCTTTCGTCGGGATTATTTTCAGCATCGTCTACAAAAATATTTTTTCTGCCCTCATCTGACAATTTAAATCCAAACTAGCTCAGAAAGAACATTGGCCCTCATTCACGAAAATGTTCGTATTTTTATCCTAAATTTCTCCTACTTTTGTTCGTACGAAGCGTTCGTACGAACATGCCACGTCAGATTCAACAAAGTCTTCTATCCTGAGGAAACGTGTGTAAATGGGTTGCGTTAAAATGATGAATCCCACCTGTTCTAAACAGCTGCGCGTGCACGCGAGAGGTCATTTACATAATTCCCACCCCTCAAAACACCATATAAGGCTACGTTTCCTGCCTCGGAGGCAAAACGTGTTCGTGCATAAAATGACAGCGAAAAGTAAAAAAGGAGAACTCTACCGGTGCGGAGATTGGAGTTCTGCTCTCCTTGATCGAGAAAAGTAAATCTGTCCTTATTAGCAGCGTCAATCATGGGAGTAAATGACCAACTAATGCCAAAGAATGTTTGTTTATAAGCAAAGCTGGGCACCGCTAATTAAAAAATTAGTTCCACAATTTCTAAAACGCTTATTAATTTTTTTAGGTCCACAATTTCAAAAGCACAAATGTCTTATGAAAATTAGGGGAAGCTAATCTAATCCGCTATTTATATATTTCTATATATTATATATATATATTTATATATAGCCGGCAGCGTTATCAATATTTGCACTACACTGCCAACTGAAAAGTAACAAAAATGATCCTAAAAGGATGAAATTACAAAAATCAAAGGATTTATTTAATACTTTACGTACATATATTCTATTCGGCCACGAAATTAACAAAAAATAGAATGATCTTTTAATCCCTAAAACCACGTTTAAATCTCAAATACACGGGTGTGTCGCCACCGCATTTATACATGAAAGTAACCCAAATACATAAAACTAACGACTCGCCGTCGAATGGTCGACACAAAACGCACAATAAAATACTCCGGCCACGTTAATTTGGCTTGAAACAGCTGGGTTCTCTAAGGATTTCCATTAGTAACCCAGCACAACCAACCGGCAGACACAGTTAGCGTCTATAGGTAGTCAACAGATTTAATGAAAAGTAACTAAAATACATAAAAATAACGACTCACCGTCGAATGGTCGACACAAAACACACCTTAAAATCATCCGGCCACGTTAATTTGGCTTGAAACAGCGGGGTTCTTTAAGGATTTATGAAGACACCGAGCGCAGCCAGCTACAGAATTAGCCCCTGAGTTCAACTATGACCCGGAAGATGGAATAGTCCATTTTTAGTAGGGGGATAAAGAAATCGACCGTTTTTTTATTGCGTATATTTAATGATCGTTTTCATCGTAACTATAATTATTTTTATGTTAAATGTACATTAACAAGCATGAGCAATGTTAGTGATGTAGGTGACTGCACGGGGCGAGGCGGGGCCGGGGCCACTGCTGAAATGGGACCCCCAGGCATTTACCTACATGGTAGAGCCGAGTCTGTTCTCAGCTCTGCCCCCCTCCCCCCTCCAACCCTCCCTCCCCTCCAACCCTTCCTCCTCTCTGCTCTTACGGTGGGGAAAAAGGTAAAAAACAAGCAGCATAAGAGCTTGTAAATAAGTTTATTGGTTTTTACTGATAGATAATTAGTTATTAGCGGTACTGCATTTTAAATAAAAATAGCACAAATCCGCTTATGAATTATAAAAGTTAGTCAATTCACAAAAACGCTGACAAAAAGTTTAGGTCCACTGTAAGCGGAATAGCGCTCTCTAGCGTTCATCCGCCCACCTTTGTTTATAAGAAATGTGGACCTTAAAATATACACTTGTACTGGTGGCCAACTGGTTAAAACGTTGCACTGTTATCAAGATTTCGTGGGTTCGAGTCCCACAAGGTATGCCTATTTTTTTTCCTTCCTTCTTTAGATTATTTATTCATTCCAGATTAAAAAGACTTTATGCTTCATTTCTTGTTGTATTGTAAATAGTTTTCTTGTGTTTTTTAAATCTGGAATGAATTAAAAGGAGAGAAAAAAAAACGTCCCATGTGGGACTCGAACCCATAAAGTTCTGCACTGCGACGCAACGCTTTACTGATTGAGCTATTTGACAGCTATGACTGCAACAGGAGGAGGTCAACCTAAAGTCTGCGTTACCGAAGTCTGCGTTACCGAGACAAATTAAACTTAAATTAATTCATAATTTAAGTTGGTTTTAGTTTGAGATCTTCATATTAATATTGTAGTGTTAGAAAACGGCATTGATAACAAATTGATTTTAATTTAAATACTTTAATCCGTTAGTCATTATTACATTTAAAAATATAATTCGACTTCAAACAGAACCTATTGTCAAGACCAATTGTGGTGCGTGACTTTTTTAAACTCTAAATATTTTCTAAATAACGAAATATGAAGTTATTAGTGGAGAAATTCCGTCTGGATGACAGCAGACTGACGCTCCTAAAATATACGACAGGTCCGGACCACTCGTAAATTTTGTTCGTATCTGAAAAAAATCGTAGGATACGAAAACATTGTTGAATGCCACAAATGATCCTAAATCACTCGTACGCACAGTTTAAGAACAAATCTGTGCGTACGAACGGTTCGTGCATGAGGGCCATTGTTTTTTCCCCTCAGCACTCAGCAGCTAGCGGCGCTCTTCATATCTGCCGTGTTTACTTGTTGTGCTGAAAGTCTCCGCCCTCCTGCAGGCAGGAAGGCGGGGGGCCGCTGAGGGGCTGGGTTTGTGTTCAGTGAAGGAGAGGGAGGGGGGCGAGTGGGAGAAAAAAGACAGCAGGAGGATTCTCGATATAAACGATATAGTCTTGTATCTCTTTAGAAAAAAATCTCAATATTTTAAAAATATCGATATATCGCCCAGCCCTAGGATGATGATTGTCCTCCAGAACCAGGTCCATCAAAGAAAGAACAGCCACACGGTTTCCACACATAACTGAACAGGTCCGTAGAGTTCAGTCTGTGCAGACAGATGGAAGATCATGGAGACGGCTGCCATGACAGGCTGGAGCCTGAGTCCGATCCTGGAAGGACTGAACCATGATTGCATGATGGCAAGGCATCGACACACAAAACTCCCATAGTGCGTCGTCGTCATACCTGTTGCATGGGTGTGAAGTGTAGACCCAATTTTTTTTTAACCAAAATTAAAGCTGCATGTAGCATTGAGGCCCTCGCAGCAAAGCACCACTCTGGCCTTATTGTGGCAACCGCGGGAGCTCCAGCTTATCCGCCCGGTCACTATCTCAAACACTCTCGTGCCTATCGTTTGCCAGGCTGCGCATTTGCCAAATCTTCTAAATCACCTGCCAACTCAGGAGCTGCAGCAACGCCCCCCGGTCATAATGGTGAATGCTCCCATGCCGTTCCCGCACACGTCCACCAGAGTGTGCACTCCGCCCATATCAGTGAGTCCAGCTGCAAGCCTTCCAAGTTTGGCTGAAATACGTCTTTCCAGACAGGAGTTTTTGGGATTTCCTTTTTTGTTGCAAATGTTTGATGAGCACTTCCGTTAGGCTTTTCAACATGTCATATGTGGTGATCAACAGTTAACAAATACAGTTTCAGTCTTATATGTTACACAGGACGAAGTTGGAAGAGTCACCCAATAATCGTGAGTTTCTTGTGTGAGTGTGCGGGGCTTAAGTGATGTCATAAATCAACAATACCAATTTGTCTCGAAGTGCTCATTGATCTAGTACCAAAAATCTGGTGCAGATGGGATTATGTATCACTGAGATAGGGGGTGCACTGGAGTAAAAATTTCAACCACAATATCAATGTGTATAAAAGTGCTCACTGATGAAGCACAATAAATCTGGTGCAGATGGGATTATGTATCACTGAGATGTAACATTTGGAATAATGTAGGGGGTGCACTTGAGTCAAATATTAAACAACCATACCAGTGTGTTTAGAAGTGGCCACAGATGACCCACAATAAATCTGGAACAGTTCAAATGGTCTATCATTGACATACAGTTTGAATTATCTAGGGGCGCATTAGTCAAAAGTTAAATAACTACATAATTATGTGCAGAAGTGCTCACTGATGACGTACAATATATGTGGTGCATATCGGATGATATATCACTGATCTGTAACTGTTGGAATAATGTAGGGGGTGAACTGGAGTCATATGTTAAACCACAATATCAATGTGTGTAAAAGTGCTCAGTGATGAAGCACAAGAAATCTCATCCAGATCAGGTGATGGTATCAGTGAGATATAACTGTAGTAATAATATAGGGGGCGCTATGGAGGCTACTGGATAATTATCATGGATGCCTGTTCAAGGGATGGGCAATGATGGATCATACTGATCTTGGTACTCCGCGGATCAAATCTTTGGATTTTAAAACCGAACGTATGGCGATGACATTAGGTCTTACTTTGCCACGTCGCCACGCCCACATGCATCACCCGAAACAGTAAGGGTTGGAAAGCAAGTTACACCAACATGTCTTGGGACACTGGAGACACTGTCATGCTGATTAGGTAACAGGGGTCAGATCGGGACCATTCAACGTAAAACTGGACACATCCTGTTGTCAGGAGGCGTGGCTTAAGTGATGTCATGATTTGACTAATCAGTCTTGTAAGGGACCAGATGTGGATCAATCACGGAAGGTTTGATGTATAAGACAGTTTTCTTGTAGGAGCTGTTAGCGTTTAGTTTTTGTCGGAGCGCTGGTCCTGCAGCCCACACGTCAGACCAGCCCACCAGAAAATCCCCAGACCCTCCTGCAGCCACGTTGGACCTGATTTTAATTCTCTCGGGACAAATTCATTAATTTCTCACCATTTCAGTCATGGGGTCAATAGAGGAGGAAGAGATCACTTGCCTTTTGACAATCAAACAAAAGAAAAGGCCATTAAACCAGATCATGGATGAAGAAGGGGAATTTAATACATTGGTGTCGCATACGAAACAGTCCGTCACCAGGCAGTTTATTGTGCGACACTGCGTGCTAGGCTTGTTATAGATTAACCGATTTGACCGGATATCCGGTTTGACAAGCTAGCGATGTGGTCGCATCGGTAGCAGCCACATAAACCGACAGCAACCAGCCACAAATTCAGAGATGAACCGGTTGAAAAGACACGGACCGGTTATCGCGAGACTTGCTGGGTTTACAATGCGTTTCTAAAACAACGCGAGAGCGAAGCTATTCTCACGCATGCGCCATAGCTCACCAAGAGCACGAGCATGGATGTAAATAGTAGCCGCCGCGCTAGCGAGTCACCGCGAAAGATTTTCAACACATCAGCCAGACAAAAATCTAAAGTGTGGAACGTTTTCGGGTTTTACTAGAAGGACGGAAAACTCGACAAAAGCCACGCTATTTGTAAGCTATGCAGCGCACCTCCGAAGTACACTGGTAGCACAACAAACCTCGACCAACAACTTTTCAAGCCTCACAACAACGAGCAGGAGCGCAGCTGCCACACACTAAGCGACGGGTAACGTTATCACTAAATTTTACGGGCAACTCAGTGATAGTTCACGAGCTACACAGGCCTTGAAGATCTCTTCCACACTGTTTTAAGTCCCTGCCCTTCCTCAGTAGCAGTGATAACTCCTGTCAATGAGCCCACAGAATGGGTGAACAGTCTTGTTGTTACACAGAAGAATAAACACGTTGTTGGACCCGAACTGCGTTGTCTCAGCCTTCACCTATAATATAAGCTGCATGACTATGACCCACAGCCATACAAGATTAATAAGAAGCATAAAGCTACAACAGTAGCCATGATGCAGAGAGGACATTCACAAGCCTATCAGCTAAAGCAACATCCCTGCATCACAAGGTAAATCCCCCAACACACTGTCAAAATACATCTTACAGTGCATTCAGTTACAGTCTGCTGTGTTTTGTTGCTGTCACTAGATTTATTCTGCCTACTGTTTTTTGATTGTTTACACTGCATTTAACCATACTGTACACTAAATGTAATGTCATGTTTTATTTCTAGGTAACGGGGGATTCAGTTCAGAGAGGTCCAGTGCAGACTGAACCTGCAAATGGAGATCTGGACGTCTGCAATGATACACCCCAGACCCAAGATGAGCATACAGGTTTGTGTTTTATAATTTGTGATCAAGAAAGCATGCAATAAGGGTACAAAATAAACTACCAAAAAGTGAAACAGTAATTATAATATTTACAAAGTTTCTGAAGAGAAAAATAGTAAACAACATGGTAGAATTTTAACGGTGAAGCAGGATGAATTTGTGTGAATAACTATTTCAAGGTAGTAATGAAATATAAGCTAAAATGCACATGATCTATATTGCACATAACTACCAAACTACAGGTTGTGTGACAGGTTATTGCACAGCGGGTTATTGCACACACAGGAGCTTTGTGCTTAGCTTATTCCTGGTTTTTTTTTCCTAGTGATTTTTATTTTATTACATGCTGCTGTAACCATTTGTGCCTTTTATATTTTTTCTGTATTTTCTGTAGGAAATTTTCTTTTAGCTGGTCTTTTTAGGTCCATGTTTAAAAATAAACACATTTAACATGTGATTATTTTGTTTGGCTTTTTACTTTATTTTTACCAGTGCTTTACAGCACCCTTTTAGATATGATATATGTGGACTTTTACAAATTTAAAAATGCTCTAAGAATGTCACATTTATAGAAGTGGTCCTTTTTCTTTCATAATGAAATATTTGTCTACCGGTACATCAACAAATGTTAAAACGTAGAATTATTTGAAGTTTAATCGAATCGAACCGAATCGCTTTTACACTGCATCGAATCGAATCGTTCCGTTTTTAAAATAAATCGTTTTTGAATCGAATCGTAACCTTTGTATCTAGATGTGAATTGAATCGTCTGTCACACAGAGATGTACAACCCTACTGCGTACGGGGTTGTAAAAATTTACGTAGCGTTGTGCGGACATGCCCTGCGGAGGTACGCGTGTACCTATGCAGATGGACATACGCGGGAGTATACTGGGGGCTTTAGTCTGGAATTGGAAACTCTTTGTCCGTCCATTTGTTCATGTTGTAAGCATGATAACTTGAAATATACTGTAAGTATGTGGCTGCATCGAGGTGTAAGAAAGGTTCCTTTCAAAAACTCCTACCCACTTGAGTGTCTTGCACTGAAAATACTGAGGTTTACTTACACTCTCTTTTCGATTCCAGTCCAGAAATACTCGCCTTGAAAACTACAAACGTTCACTGTTCAATCAAATCCCTCCATTTTGGGGGACACAGGCATACTGCTTGTTTGTTTGGTTTAAGGATACGAGAAAAACTCATTTTACAATTAAACTCCTTACAAAGCCCACTGAATTTTCTCAGAGCTGTTTGTTTCCAAAATGATAAATGGCAGTGGGTATTAAAGATCCACTGACGTGATTTTTTCTACTATTCATCAAATTGCTCAAAATATATATATTTTACCTTTTAAATATGTTCGTTTTTGCAAACAAAATGATAAATCACTTTAATTTTGCTTTAAACGTGATTTTGAACTTCAAGCCGTGTTTAATCGTGGGAAATCCGATTACACGTGAACGCACCATCTGTGACGTAGTGTGCAGAGTAGGGGTGGGCGATATGGCTCAAAAATTATATCGTGATATTTCAGAGTATTATCACGATAACGATAAATTTCGTGATATAACCTAAAAAAAAAAAATCAAATGTATTTATTTGACAAAATTAACTTAACATGTTGCTTTGCAGTATTATATAAAATTTTTAAAAACAACAAGGGGTAATTTTACTGAAATTACTTTATTTAGTAAAGTATTTAGTCTCCAAGTAAAACTACACCTGCACTTTAGTTTTTGTGGTGGTTTTTTTATCTATATTTTGTGCAGACTTTTTCCAATCTAAATAACAATCATTTTTAAAGTGCAGGTGTAGTTTCCTAAAACAACTACAGGGAACCCCCGACCTACGAACGAGTTCGGGACCTAAGAACCGTTCGCAGCTCGATCCGGTCGTAGGTAG